>ML387646.1:7398-19755 GCA_005239525.1 Nicotiana knightiana | reverse complement strand
CTTGAAGATATGGCAAGAACCATGCTTCTTTCTAGCAAACTACCTCATAGCTTCTGGGCAAAACCAATAAACACTGCATGCTATATAAAAAATAGATGCATGACCAGGCCTTTGGTAGAGAAAACTCCTTATGAATTACTTAAAGGGAGAAATCCCAACATATCCCACCTTAGGGATTTCAGATGCAAGTGCTTTGTGCACAATAATGGCAAAGATTCCCTAGGAAAATTTGATCCCAGAAGTGATGAGGGAGTATTCTTGGGATATTCATCACATATCAAAGCTTATAAAGTGTATAATAAAAGAACTATGTGTGTAAAAGAAAGTGTACATGTTGTCTTTGATGAAACTAACACTCTTGCTAAGAGACAGGAACCAGAAGATGAGGAGCTTGGACTGGTGAGAAGCAGTTAAAATATTGAAGTAAACATGAAAGATGGAAACGGTGATGGACCAGGTCCAACTACCCCAAGCAACACGACATGGGGAACTCAACATGTGAACCTTGACCTTGATTCTGTTCCACAACAACAAGACACCATGGGACTATCCAGAAGCGAACAATTGGTTCTCAAACCACAGAGATATTAGAGTTCTCACCCTCTTGAGAACATCATAACAGATCTAACATCTGGAATCAAAACAAGATCCTCTTTGAAAAATCTGTGTGCGTTTGATGCCTTTCTATCCTTGTTTGAACCAAAGAACATTGGTGAAGGCTACAGGATAATGACTGGGTAAATGCCATGCAAGAAGAGCTGAATTAATTTGAAAGAAGTCAAGTGTGGCACTTGGTACCCATACCACTAGACAGATCAGTGATTGGCACAAAGTGGATCTTCAGGAACAAGCTTGATGAGGATGGAAATGTTACAAGAAACAAGGCTACACTAGTTATTCAAGGATACAGTCAAGAAGAGGGAATTGACTATGATGAGACCTTTGCCCCTATGGCAAGACTGGAGGCAATCAAACTTCTTATAGCATTTGTTGCACACATGGAATTCACTCTCCATCAGATGAATGTTAAGAGTGCCTTCCTTAATGGCTATTTTAAGGAATATGTATTTGTCAGAAAGCCTCCAGGTTTTAAAAGCAAGGAGTCACCTGACCATGTATACAAACTTGACAAGGCTCTTTATGGTCTCAAACAAGCACCAAGAGCATGTTATGAGCGTCTATCAAAATTCCTGCTAGAACATGGATACAAACGAGGTAAAATTGATAGCACCTTGTTCCTAAAGGAAAAGGTTAAAGAACTCCTGGTTGTGCAAATATATATGGATGATATCATATTTGGGGCGACTTCTGAAAAACTGAGTAAGGAGTTTGCTATACTTANCATCAACAAAAGTATGTGAAAGAATTGCTCAAGAAATTTAAAATGGAAGACTCAAAGGAAATAGACACCCCCATAGCCACAGCTACAAAATTAGATGTGGATGGACCTGGTTCATCTGTTGATCAGAGCTATACAGAGGGATGATTGGGTCTCTATTATATCTCACTGCCAGCAGACCTGATATTGTGTTCAGTGTAGGACTGTGTGCTAGGTTTCAGGCAAATCCAAAGGAGTCCCACCTAACTGCAGTGAAGAGAATTTTGAGATATCTGAAAGGCACCACTGATTTGTGCCTTTGGTATCCTAAAGGTAGTAATTTCGACCTTGTAGGATATGCTGATGCTGATTATGCAGGTTTCCTGATTGACAGGAAAAGTACTTCGGGCATGGCTCATTTTTTGGGCTCCTTCCTTGTGTCTTGGGCCACCAAGAAACAAAATTCAGTAGCCTTGTCTACTGCTGAGGCTGAATATGTGGTTGCAACCTCATGCTGTGCTCAGTTTCTATGGATCAAGCAAAAACTCATGGACTTTGGTATAGAGGTTGGATGAGTTCCTATTTTCTGTGACAGCACTAGTGCAATAAGTATGACGAACCCGGTTCATCATAAAAGAACTAAGCACATAGATGTTAGACACCATTTCCTAAGGTATAACTATGAAAAAGGAATGATCTCAATCGAATTTTGTGCTACTGACCAACAAATTGCAGATATCTTTACTAAAGCACTAAGTAGGGAGCATTTTGAGAGAAACCGGCTTGAATTATGGATGATTAAGATCACTTAATTAAAAAGAAAAAAAAAATATTTATTTTGGCTAGAAACACTAACATAGATAATCAACCAGACTAATCATTGCTCAGCATCATAACTTTACTATCATACTCTCTTGCCATGTATTAATATGATTCCCTGGTTGCTAATGATGTTTTTCTATCTTTGTAAATTGAGGAAAATTAAAGGCTCTAACACGATGAACCTGGTTCATCCGTGCTGGTTCATATGACTGACAAGGTACATTCTCATATCCATACAATTATTGAATTAATTACAGTCACACATGAGCAAGATTCTATCTATATTTGGTTCATTTCAAATTCTTTATACTTATCCCTAAATGAACTCGTTCCAAGAAGTCCCATCGGTACTCAATTAGCCTAGAGGTAGGGAACTCTTAACTGTCTAATCAATGACACTCCTAAATCTATTAGACTCCCACTTAAGTAAATGTTCTGCCCGTTGTATAATTAATAGCCACATCTTATAAAAGGGCCATCATTACCTCCCCTCTTAATAAAATAATAAGTTGAACCAAGTTCATTATTCTTCTAACCAAAACTGATCATCTCTTTACTTCCAAAAATACATAACAATGTTTTCACCACCCCCTGCTTCATCTTCCTCAACATCTGATCCTGGGGAAGAAAATTCCAGTCCTAATTCTACTTCAGTTTACAGTTCACATTCACCAAACAGATCTTCATCTCCCCAAAACCCTCCAAATATTGAACCCACACCTAACCCTCCAGCCCCCAGGGCACGAATAGTAAAAGTTTTATCCAGAAAATCAGTTGCTTCTAGCTCTCGTGCAAAATTCTTGGAGGAAATTCTTAAGGCCAGCGAGGTTCATATGTATGAATATTCAAGCGAATACTTCAAATCCGCTAATGAGGATGAAGCACCAGGTTCATCCAGTTCTGAGCAAGGTAATCTTGAAGTTGAATCTGAAACTGCTACTACTGAAAACATGTTTGTGTTGGTTGGGTCAGTTGTTGATGTAGAAGTGCCAGATAGGCAAAGAAAACTGGGAAAAAATCTTGAGAGAGAGGGAGAAGGAGGTTTTGTAAGGGGATCTAGGGAGGATGGTGCCACGTTGGCTATTTGTGGCCCCACTCCTGTGATAAATAAAGAAGGAGTCACAGATTTAGGGGGAAGTATTACTGGGGAAGCAGCAACAAGTTTATAGAGCCTACAAAAATCAACAGATGAACCTGGTTCATTTGTCGAGGAGACATTGGCTGAGATGCTGAGGAAGCTGGGGGAGTCCTACAATCCCAAGAGGAAAAGAACCTCAAAATTAAAGAAGGCTAATACCCCAAATAAAAGAAAAGTTTCAATATCTGCTGATGTTTCTGCCCTAAAGGTTCATGCTACAAGAAGTATTGTTCGACAAGGAGAAGAGGAGTTAGAAAGGGCTCTAAGAGAGAGCAAGAAAAAGAAAGCTGCCAAGGGTTAGGCAAAGTTAGGAGAACCTATTGAGGCTATTAATGTTGATGATGAGACGATGGACCTGGTCCATCATGAGGAGCAGCCGGCTCCAGTTGTGGTTGAGACACCCAAGCCCAAGAAGGCTAAGGCTTCTTCAAAGAAGTCAGCTTCTGTATCTGCCACACCCTCAAGCACAGCTAAATGGATCAGGTCCAAGGCCAAGAAAATGAAAGTTGTTGAAGAAGAAAGTGAATGGAGTGGAGGAGAAGAGGAAATCTCTGGTGAGCAATCTGACAAACTCACCATGTTTGGCAAGTGTACTATTCTTAAAGGAAAGCTGGTGAGAGATCTAGAAGAATCAGGAATAATCTTTTTGTTGAATGCACTGAATGTGCATGGATGGAAGGACTTGGTCCTTAACATGGAAGGAAGGCTGGCAAGGAATGAACTGGTGGAGTTTATGGAAAATGCAAGCGTGAAGGATGGCAGGGTAACCTTCACAGTCAAGGGGATTCAGATAGCTTTTGATGAAAAGGAGCTGGGAGAGATTCTGAATATCCCTGCTGAGGGATATGATGATTACACTAGGCAAAGATGGACCAGTCTCGATAGAATGGCCTCAGCTATCAACATCACCAGATTATTTTGTGAAAATGAGAAGGAACCTGAGCCAAGGCCAGTGTTCAAAAGTGAAATGCAGCCCCAGAACAAGCTACTCTTCGAATTTGTGATTAAGCTTCTGCTGCCAAGACAAGAGCGTAGACACATTGCCAGTTAGATGGACTTAACACTTATGGAGTGCCTGTACAGGGGAAAGCAGATTAACTGGCCAACTTTCATCATCCAACTCTTGGACAGAGTTGTAAATGGAACCAAAGCACACGCTATTCCTTATTTATTCTAACAGTTGTGCTTGCCCACTTTAAGGTTCCTGTGAAGAAAGCTGAGATGGCTACTGCTAAGGATTATTTTGGGAAGAACACTTTGCTGACATGTGATTAGATTATCAATGTTCCTGAGGATGAACCTGGTTCATCTAGGAAGCAACCAGTCAATAGCAAAGTCAGGTCATTGGTGCAAGAAGGAGAGATAAAGGATGCAGAGATCCTTCGATTGAATTCTCGCCTTCATGACGTTGAAGTTGAGCGTGATGCTCTCAGATCTGAACTAGCCAAGGAGAAGTATAAAAATGAAGGTGTTCTTCAACAAATGATTTCTCTCCTTCAAGCAAATACCCCAACCTCATCTGCCCCTTCCCAACCTTAGGAATTCCAGAGCTACCAAAACCCCTTTTTGCCCAATTGTTCCGTTATTTTTGTTATTTTTGCTCATGCTAGTGACTGCTTTAGTTTTTGTTGTATGGTGCTTGAATTGCGTACTAATCAATGAATTCTGCTATTTTTGTTATTGACTTGTCTCAGTTTCTTAGATAGCTTACATTTATTGGTTTCTTTTGATGATTAATCATGTTTGCACCTGCAGTTTCCTCAATGGCCATGAGTAATTGTTAACAACTCTAGTAAGTTATCATTTTGCAACTTTTTGATGATGCCAAAAGGGGGAAGATATGTTCTTTTTCCAAAGTTTCATAAGTTGTGATATTTATAACCTAATGAACCTGGTTTCTCCGTGATAAATGCATAAAACCATACATAGTGTTTGAAGTTTATACAGGGTTAAGCACAGAGTTTTTCATCGTCAAAAATGGGGAATTTCTTGACCCAACTCACTGCATGGTTTTGAAGAATGACAAATGCCTACCCAGTTGAACCAGGTCCATCATGGAAAACATCTCAAACGAACCAATTGGTACAAGAACCGTACATTCACATGAGATAAACGTGATATGTGAATTATCCATGAACTAAGAGGTTGTCTCCTAATGCGAAAAGGTTGCAAATTGATAAGGGGTTAGAGTTCGAGTTCAGCAAGGACAAAAATAAAGGAAGGAAGTTGAGATAAACAGAAACTCATCCATCAAGGAAGAGTTGCATTAGAACTAAACAAGAACATCTTAACTTCTGGCGCTATATAATGTTGAAGTATTCCTACTGAAGAATCATTCGCACAAAGATAGAATTGAAGCAAGAACTGAAGGCAAAATTACTAGAGAAGTTTTGCAAGCAGAATCCTTGTGCGATACAAAGTCTACTGACCAGCTAGAAGAACTAGTTCCATCTATTTGTCTTTCGAGTCTAGTTGGTTGTAGTAGGTGATTTAATATTTTATCTTTCAACTTTATTAGAAGCAATTGTAATAGGTACCCATTGTTCAAGTTAGAGTTAACTTGAAGCTTGTCGCAATTAGCTAGAGGCTAGGTTGCTACAAAGGGATTAGAGTTAATCCTTAGGTTCACAAAAGAGTTTCTTTTGTAAATGATGTTTGGCTCAGAGTTGTAGTGAAGAGTTTGGGAAAATCCTACTGAGGAGTAGGTCGTGGTTTTTTCACCTTTTGAGCCAGGTGTTTTCAACGTAAAAATCTCTGTGTTTTTATTTTACTGCATTTATTATTCCGCACTAGTAGAAGTTCGAACACCAAGAAGAACCAGGTTCTTCAATTGAGACAACACTCGAAAAATTGGACACCACACAAATCACCCCCCTCTTGTGTGGTATTGAAGTATAAAACATCATATATGGATCGGGCTGCACGCCACAACAGTATATATAGATGTATTGGATTGGGCTGCCCGCCACAGCAGTTATGTGTATTCGTGGTACTCGTTGAGTACGATGATTAGTGTGAGCATGAGATACTGATAGTGGAATCACGAGTGACTGAGAGGCTTTCCCGAGAGGCTTTATTTGTGAGTGATACTGTGCCCGAGGGGCTATTACTTTATGAAACTACTGTTTTCACTCTTCTTTACACGGAGCCTCTGATGATAATGTTGGACAAATGTTTTTATATGAGATTTTTAAATGGACAATGGAGTTTTATGAAATATTCGGAATGTAGATTCCTCACTTGATTTATTCATTTCAACTGTTACTTATTATATGGATTTACATGATTTATAAATGCTCGTCACTACACTCAAGTTTTTAGTTACTTTGATTACTTACTGAGTTGGCGTACTCACATTACTTCCTGCACCTCTGTGTGCAGATCCAGGTACCAGACCATCTCACTAGTTAATATTCAGACGTGCTTGGAGCTTGTTCGAGGATCGAGGTAGCTGCTCAGCGTCCCCAGCTCACCTCCTTTCCTTCCCTCAGTTCATAGTTTTGTCTTTTGTACTTCAGTCTTTTGTAGTAGCAAGTCACCTTATCGTACATCGTATTTATAGTCCTAGATGCTCATGACAATTGGCTCTAGGTTTTGGGGTAGTGTATAAATTGTTTATCTCATTTTGCTGTTTTAATCTACTAGTCTTGGAAATTATAAAATATTATGATAGTATGTAATGGTTGGCTAGCCTAGTTCCATGATAGGCGCCATCACGGCCGGCTTAGGATTTGGGGTCGTGACAAGTTGGTATCAGATCCTAGGTTACATAGGACTCAACGATCATAAGCAGGTTTAGTAGAGTCTTGCAGATCGGTACAGAGATGTCTGTACTTATCTTCGAGAGGCTGCAGAACCCTTAGGAATAATCTCATTTTTTCTTGAATTTTGTCGTGCCATTTTGTTGATTCGGGAAATCTAAACTTCTGTTGCTTCATTCTCTCACAGATGGTGAGGACTCGCGCTACCGATCAGGGCGATCAGCCACCAGCTAGACCAGCGAGAGGTTGAGGCCGCGGTTGAGGCTGTGGTAGAGGTAGGGGGCCAGCCCGTGCAATAGCCCGGGCAGTACCAATTGATCCCCCTACTATTCAGGAGCAGATTCCTACCGCAGATGCTCCAGCGGGACAGGCTCAGGCACCGACGATGCTTATTGTTATTCCAGGTCTTCAAGAGACCTTGGCCCAAATCTTGACAGTATGTACCACCCTTGGTCAGGCAGTTGCTGCTACTTCTTAGGCCGGGGAAGGCAGTCAAACTCCAGTTGCCCAGACACCTGAGAAGGTTACTCAAGGCCTTCAGACACCGGGGGCAGTTCCAGCCCGGCTGGGTACTCCAGTTCAGGACTTCGTGGTTCCAGCTATGCCAGATGATGAGCAGTGTAGGCTAGAGAGGTTTAATCGACTTCAACCTCCGAAATTCATTGGTGCTGAGGGCGAGGATGCCCAGAGTTTTCTGGATAGGTGTTAGAGGATTCTTCATACTGCTGGGATTTTGGAGATCCGTGGGGTCTCATTTGCTACTTTTTTAGTTTTTTGGTGCTGCTTTCACTTGGTAGGAGTCTTTCGAGAGGTGTAGGCCTGTTGGTTCGGCACCCCTCACCTGGCAGCAGTTCTCCATTATCTTCTTGGAGAAGTATGTAACCCAGTCTCACAGGGAGGAGCAACTCATGCATTTTGAGTAGCTGAGTTGGGGGGAGCTATCAGTGACGCAGTATAAGATGCGGTTTTCAGAGTTGGCACATCATGCCATCGAGTTGGTCCCTACTGATAGGGAGAGGATTAGGAGGTTTATGGATGGCCTCACTTATCAGCTCTGCCTTTTCATGACTCGGGAGAGAGTATTAGGTGCTACCTTCGAGCAGGTTGTTGATATTGCTTGAGATATTGAGTCGGTTCGCTGCCAGGAGCGGGAATAGAGAGGGTCCAAGAGGAATCGTGTATCGGGTGGTTCTAGTGGTGCTCCTTCCAGGGGGCAGTTTCAGCATGGTAGAGGCCGTTCATTCAGGCCTCCTCAGCAGTTCGCCTAGCCTACAGTGGTGTATCTTCGGGGTATGGTCCCTGTAGTTCTCAGCTAGGCCGTTCCTTATTTGGTGCCTTTCCAGCCTAGGTTGATGCTCGAGCACCATCAGCTTAGGGTTCCTCTATGCATGGTTCTTCTGGTGGCCATTCTGGTGCCAGGGGTTCCTTTCAGTCTCCGTCTCTAGCTCCAGGGAGTTGTTATGAGTGTGGGGAGTTCGGATATATGAGGAGTTAGTTTCCTCATCTTCTTGGAGGTCCATCTCAGTTAAGGAGCCAACCTTCGACTTCAGCTCCAGTTACTTCACCACCCACTCATGCAGCTAGGGGGTAGTAACTCAGCTAAAGGTCGCCGTAGAGGGGGAGGTCGAGCAGGTGGAGGTCAGGCCCGTATGTATGCGTTTCCAGCCAGGCCAGATGCTATGGCCTCCGATGTAGAGATCGCAGGTATTGTCTCAATATGTCACCGAGATGCTTCGGCTTTATTTGACCCTGGTTCTACATATTCCTATGTTTCATTATATTTTTCCCATATCCTGGATATGCCCCGTGAGTCTTTAGTTATGTTTGTTCATGTGTCGACTCCTGTGGGTGATACTATTATTGTGGACTGTGTGTATCATGCGTGGTATCTATTGGGGGTCTGGAGACCCGAGTGGACCTACTGTTACTCAGCATGGTCGATTTTGATGTGATATTAGGCATGGATTAGTTATCTCCGTGTCATGATGTTCTTGATTGTGACACGAAGACCGTGACCTTGGTTATGCCAGGACGTCCGAGGGTTGAGTGGAGAGGTTCCTCTGAGTATGTGCCTAGCAGGATGATTTCCTACCTGAAGGCCCAACGTATGGTTGAGAAGGGGTGCTTATCGTATCTGGCTTTCGTGAGGGATGTCAGTGGGGAGACTCCCGCTACTGATTCAGTTCTATTGGTTCGTGAATTTCCGGACGTATTTCCTGTAGATCTGACAGGCATGCCACCTGACAGGGACATTGATTTTGGTATTGACCTGGTGCCAGGCACTCAGCCCATTTCTATTCCACCTTATCGTATGGAACCAGCGGAGCTGAAGGAATTAAAGGAGCAACTTCAGGAACTCTTAGATAAGGGGTTCATTCAGCCTAGTGTGTCACCTTGGGGTGCACCGGTATTGTTTGTGAAGAAGAAGGATGGTTCTATGCGCATGCGTATTGATTACCAACAGCTGAATAGGTTACGGTGAAGAACCGGTATCCCTTTCCTCGTATAGATGACTTGTTTGATCAGTTGCAGTGTTCCAGGGTATTTTCCAAGATTGACTTGCGTTCGAGCTATCATCAGTTGAAGATTCGGGGGCCAGTCATTCCAAAGACTGCTTTCAGGACTAGATATGGTCATTATGAGTTTCTGGTTATGTCATTCGGGCTGACCAATGCCCCAGCAACCTTTGTGCACTTGATGCACAGTGTATTCCGGCCATCTGGATTCTTTTGTCATCGTGTTTATTGACAATATCTTGGTGTATTCCCAATCTCGGCAGATTCATGAGCATCATTTGAGAGTTGTGTTTCAGACCTTGAGGGAGAAGAGATTGTATGCAAAATTTTCAAACTGTGAGTTCTGGCTTGATTCAGTAGCGTTTTTGGGGCACGTGGTGTCCAGTGAGGGTATTCAGGTTGATCCGAAGAAGATAGAGGCGGTGCAGACCTGGCCTAGACCTTCATCAGCGACCGAGATTCACAGTTTCTTGGTTTGGCAAGGTACTATCGCCGTTTTGTAGAGGGATTTTCATCTATTGCAGCACCTATGACCAGACTGACCCATAAGGGTGCTCAGTTCAGGTGGACTGAGGAGTGTAAGGAGAGCTTTCAGAAGCACAAGTCAGCTTTGACTACAGCTCCCGTGTTGGTTTTGCCTATGGGTTCAGGTTCCTATAAAGTTTACTATGATGCCCTGAGGGTTGGCCTTGGAGCGATTTTGATGCAGGACGATAGGGTGATTGCCTATGCGTCCAGACAGTTGATGGAGCACGAGAAGAATTATCCAGTGCATGATCTTGAGCTAGCAGCTATTGTCCACGCCTTGAAGATTTGGCGTCATTATTTATATGGAGTGCATTGTGAGATTTTCACTGATCACCATAGTTTGCAGCATCTGCTTAAGCAGAAGGATCTGAATTTGCATCAGAGGAGATGGTTGGAGCTTCTCAAGTATTATGAACTCACTATTCTATATCACCCGGGGAAGGCCAATGTAGTGGCCGATGCCCTGAGTTGCAGAGTAGAGAGTTTGGGGAGTCTAGCCTACCTTCCAGTAGCTGAGCGACCATTAACACTTGATTTTCAGGCTTTAGCGGGTCAGTTGGTGATATTGGATCTATCAGAGCCCCCGCGGGTATTGGCTTGTGTAGCCTCCAGGTCTTCTCTTTATGATCAGATTAGAGCACGCTAGTATGATGATCCACACTTGCTCGTTCTTTAGGATAGGGTCCGTCGCGATGATTCCAGGGATGTGGTTATTGGTGATGATGGGGTCATGAGGATGCAGGGCCAGATTTGCGTGCCCAATATGGATGAACTTCGAGATTTGATTCTAGCTGAGGCCCATAGTTCGCGGCATTGCATCCGTCCGGGTGCCATGAAGATGTATCAGGATCTGAGACAGCGTTATTAGTGGAGGTGGATGAAGAGAGATATTGTAGAGTTCGTGGCTCGGTGTCTCAACTGTCAGCAGGTCAAGTATGAGCACTAAAGACCGGGAGGATTGCTTCAAAGATTAGATATTCCGGAGTGGATGTGGGAGCGGATCACCATGGAATTCGTAGTTGGGCTTCCACAGACTTCGAGGAGGTTTGATGCTATATAGGTTATTGTGGATCGACTGACCAAGTCAACGCAATTCATTCCGTGGGTACTACTTATTCTACGGAGCGGTTAGCTGAGATTTATATCAGGGAGATTGTCCGATTGCATGGGGTTCCAGTTTCTATCATTTCTGACAGAGGTACTCAGTTCACATCTCAGTTTTGGAGGGCTGTGCAAAGGGAGTTAGGTACTCAGGTCGAGTTGAGCACACTGTTTCATCCTCAGACCGACGACAGTCGGAGCGTACTATTCAGATTATTGAGGATATGTTGCGTGCCTGTGTCATTGATTTTGGGGGTTCATGGGACCCGTTTCTGCCACTCGTGGAGTTTGCATATACTAATAGTTATCAGTAGAGTATCTAGATGGCTCCGTATGAGGCTTTATATGGTAGGAGGTGCAGATCTCCGGTTGGTTGGTTTGAGCCGAGCAAGGCTAGGCTATTGGGCACAGACTTGGTTCAGGATGCGTTGGGTAAGGTGAAGTTGATTCAGGAGCGGCTTCGCACAGAGCAGTCTAGGGAGGTGGCTTATAGACTTTCTATTCCTCCCAGCTTATTGAGTATTCATCCGGTGTTCCATGTTTCGATGCTCCGGAAGTATGTTGGTGACCCGTCTCATGTTTTGGACTTCAGCACGGTTCAACTCGAGGGTGATATGTCATATGTGTTCAACCAAAGAATTAGACCCTTTGACTAAATTTTATTTTTAAGATGAATACGAGTTACTGATAATCAAGGTAATGGAGAAAAACGAATAATAGACAATATTGCAGAAATATAGAAAATCGAAGTTGATTGTATTCGAGAATCAGATGCCTTTAACAAGCTGTATTCCCCTCCCTTATATAGGAGATTCTTATAACGTACGACTCTTGATATGGTTACTCATTAATGACTAATTATGACATTAATGAGGCATTACAAAGTATAATGGTAATTGGGGTTCGGTTACATAACGTTCGAGTAATCAATTGTGGGTCCTTGAATATTCCCGTAGCGTTGTCTAGATTCATTCTGACCGTGCCTCTCTCCCGTTTTGATCAAGTTGAGTTTCCCGTGGCTGATAAGTTCGTGGGTTTACTGAACCGTGCCTCTTTGTACCGTACCTCTTCAAAGAATCACATCCAGATGTCATGTTTTCCTGTGTCCACGTGACTGGCTGAGTTGTCAAAAGCTGTCTTACGTGTGAAACTCTTTTTTACCAATACAGATAG
>ML387643.1:0-18842 GCA_005239525.1 Nicotiana knightiana | reverse complement strand
ACTCTCCCTCAAAGCATAGTCTATCAGCCATCTTTCACTCGAACTACACGTGACCTGATTCCCTTATAACCCGGGATATGTAGGCGGCCTAAAACCAAGGCTCGGTCACATCCTTTCTTTTATCTTCTCCTCCTTTTTCAAATAATAGTGAGGTCAAAAATCAGTCACCTTGTTCATTTTCTTTGCCTGAAAACTCTTCATGTTTCCAAGCAAAGAGGGGCATGCTGTTAACAACTAATTTTTTACCACACCGAATATTTTAATGTAAATATTTTTTTTTTAGGTCTAATCTTAATACTTAAATTTTTTATCTTACTCTTCATAAGCAATAGATTCTATTTAAGAAAATTAAAAACAACAAAAATATTCACATTCTTAGAATATAAGATTTTTCTAACAAGTGTAATGGACGCAAAGTCAAGTTGTTGAAGAAATCAAGGCCACAAACTAACCACCATTTTAAAACTGATGAATTTTTCTTTGTTCAGAACAGGAACAGAGCTATTTTAAGAAACAGTTCATGGAAGAAACGAACATCACCAAGTGAAGTTCTCAAATCTTTGATTTCCTTCTAATATACATGTAATCATGTTATTTTTAGTTTCATTATAGGGAATACCCTAGATTTACCACAGGGTACTACATCCCCGGCTGTATTACTTTCCGCCATATAGGGTACGACATTCCCTAGTAGCATCTCAGAGAGCCACGAGCCTCATCATCATTGCCAAACACAGGGTACTACAACCCCTGTGTCATTTTGGTTGCAAACATAGGGTACGACATTCCCTAGTAGCATCTCAGTGAGCCATGAGCTTCACCTTATTGTCAACACAGGGTACTACATCCCCTGATGTTATTTCTCGTTGCTAATATAGGGTACGACATTCCCTAGTAGCATCTCAGAGTGCTACGAGCCTCATTTTATTGCCAACACAGGGTACTACATCCCCTGGTTGCATTACTTTTTGCCAACATAGGGTACGACATTCCCTAGTAGCATTTCAAAGCACCACGAGTGTCATTTTGGTTGCAAACATAGGGTACGACATTCCCTAGTAGCATCTCAGTGAGCCATGAGCCTAACCTTATTGTCAACACAGGGAATTACATCCCCTTGCTGCATTGTTTTGCCAACATAGGGTACGACATTCCCTANCAATTCTTTATTCTGCAATAGCAAAGATAGTTTAATGTGTTTTTCAATAACTCACAAAAATTTCCTAGTGCAAACTGGGGCAGAAATTTTTGTTCGTTTTGTTTGTTTGTGATAGCTTGTAGGTTTTTCCGCAAAGCACGGATTAGATGTGCAACAAAAAAGATTCCGGCTCTCGCCCAAGAAAGTGGAACGTTTGATCTCATACCAGNCTTTGCCCGGACATAGCCTTTAACGGGTTTACGTTTTGGATTATTATTTTTACCATGCCAATTTTTTTAATAGAGTCATAGTTTAAATATAATATATTTTTTTGACATTCCCGATAGGAACATGCTAAGTCGACCACACTAATGTAGGCAAACTTTAGTATTTTCAATGTACACGTTACATAATTACGGGCTTCAAATTAAGACCGAAGTATGTGTTCGCGCAACTTTGGACCAAATAGTCTTAATAATAAATATTTTTAATTGTGTACACGTTCATGTGATTCAAATACTTTAAAAAAAATGAATACTCGTAGAAATGCCTTTAGAAGCGGATTTTGTAAACTATTATCGTGATTGCATACATGTTCGCGTGACGTGATCTCGGTTTTCAAATAAATCCAAGGTATGCGTTCGCGCGACTTTGACTATTTTTCTTTAAGAACTTAGTGTCATGAATTGTGTACACGTACGCGTGACATGATTTTTGACGCACCAAAATTAAACGAGTATACGTATGCGTAACCTGCATTAAGGTAATCCCTTAGATTAATCAAATAATTAAAACACACATAGGTTCTAAAATGAGTAATTAGATTAAATAAGCCAAGTTTAAATCATTTGAGCGACCGTGCTAGAACCACGGAATTCGGGAATGCCTAACACCTTCTCCCGGGTTAACAGAATTCCTTACTCGGTCTTCTGATTCGCAGACTTTAAAAGGAGTCAAACTTTCCTCTATTTGGGATTTAAAACAAACTGGTGACTTGGGACACCATAAAATTATTTCAAGTGGCGACTCTTAAATAAAAAATAATCTCATTTCGATTATGTCACTTAAATTGGAAAAACTCCCTTATTACCCCTACCGGGGTGAAAAATGAGGTGTGACACTCAGTTCATTGGGCCGTTTGAGGTACTTCAGAGGATTAAGGAGGCGGCTTACAAGCTTGCCTTACCACCTAGCTTGTCGAGTGCTCATCCTATATTTCATGTTTCTATGCTACGAAAGTATGTCGGCGACCCGTCCCATGCTTTAGATTTCACCACGGTTCAGTTGGATGGTGATTTGACTTATGATGTGGAGCCGGTGGCTATTCTGGGTCCGCAGGTCCAAAAGTGGAGGTCGAAAGATATAGCTTCAGTAAAGGTGCAGTGGATAGGTCATCTGGTTGAGGAGGCCACTTGGGATACCGAGAGAGAGATGTGGAGCAAATACGCACACCTATTTTAGACTCCAGGTATGTTTGTAGACCCGTTCGAGGATGAATGTTTGTTTAAGAGGAGGAGGATGTAACGACCCGGTCAGTCGTTTCGATAGTTGTAGCCCCATTCCCCTTTTTCTGCTCATTTTTGTACTTCACTATTGTTTTATGACTTATCATGTTAGTTGGTTCGAGTCCGGAGAGAATTCATAGTGAGTTTAGACACTTAGTCTCTTAATTGAAAGCTTAAGTTGGAAAAGTCGACCAGATGTCGACTTATTTATAAACGACCTCGAGTATGAATTTTTATGGTTCTGTTAGATCTGTTGCGTGATCAAGGACTTAGGAGCATGTCTAGATTGTGATTTGGAGGTCCGTAGTAGAATTAGGCTTGAAATGGCGAAAGTTGGAATTTTAGAAAGTTTGACGGGGAGTGGACTTTTTGATATCGGGGTTGGATCCCGATTCTGGAAGTTGTAATAGGTTCGTGGTGTCATTTATGACTTGTGTGCAAAATTTGAGGTCAATCATACATGATTTGATAGGTTTCGGCGTCGTTTGTAGAATTTGAGAATTTCAAAGTTCATTAGGCTTGAATCCGTGTGTAATTCATATTTTTATGTTGTTTGGGGCGATTTGAGTGTTCAATTAAGTTTGTATTGGGATATAAGACTTGTTGGTATGTTTGGTTGGGGTCCCGGGGGACTCGAGTTGTTTTCGGGTGGTTAACGGACTTGGAATTTGATTTGAGGGACCGCTGAAGTTTGGACTCAGCTGGTGTGATCGCACATGCGAGGGTTTTGGCCGCAGGTGCGATGCCGCATATGCGGCAGAAAGACCCCAGGTGCGTAAAAGAGGGAGATCAGCAGAGTCCGCAGGTACAATATTTTCCCGCACCTGCGATAGTGCAGATGCGGATCAGAGGTCGCAGGTGTGGAGGCAGCTGGGATTAATTGGTTTGCACAAAAGCGGTCATTTTTTCGCACAAGCGGGTGCGCAGGGGCAGAAACGCTATTTTTGGCCATTTTCATTATTTTGAGCTCGGAATTTGGAGGTTTTTGAAGAGATTACTGAGGTAATATTCGTGTATTCATTTTTCTTCAATAATGATGTTTCCCCAATTATTTTCCACCTAGTTGGTGTGTTTTTGAGGTGACATTTGGGGGTTTGAGGTTAGGGATTTGGAGAGTGAATTTTGGAGATTCGAAGGGCCATTTTGTGTCGAATTTTAGTAAATTTGATATGGTTAGACTCGTGAGTGAATGCGCTTTCGAGTTTTGTGAATTTTGTCGGATTTCGAGACGTGGGCCCAGGGGCCAGATTTGAGCCGAATTCGGTTTTTGGCTTATAAATTCGTATTTTTCTTGTGGAATTGATCCCTTTAGCCTATATTAAATGTATTGTACTGGTTTTGTCTAGATTCGGGACGTTTGAGACCGATTTGAGAGGCAAAGGCATTTGGAGTAGAGTTTTTCCCGGATTGAGGTAAGTAACAGTTCTAAATCTGATTCTAAGGGTAGGAAACCCCGGATTTTGTATTATATGATTGTTTTGGAGGTGACGCACATGCTAGGTGACGGGCGTGTGGGAGTGCACCATGGGAATTGAGGCTTGGTCCATTCAGTGAAACTGAAAAGGTGAATAAGCTTGTTGTTAGCTATGTGCCCTTCATGTGTTATAGAAATTTGACAGTAAATAATGTTAGAAATCATGCTTAGGCTATGTGTTGGTGTTGTAGACACCCAAAGTGGTCGTGATACCTATTGAATCTTCCTGCTTATAGTTAGTTGTACTCATTCGTAGTATTACTTACATATTATACCTCAGTCTCTGTTATTCCTTGTTGATACACTATATCATTTCTGTTTTGGGCTGATTTTTTCTTAATTATTGAGGGCCCGTGAGATTAGAGAGGTTCATGAATGAGTGAGGATGAGGGATTGTTTGTAAGGTATTAATATCGTAGCACGTGAGTTGTCCATGCGGATTCTGATATGATACTATAGCACGTGAGTTGTCCGTGTGGATCTTGATATGATAGGGTAGCATGTGAGTTGTCCGTGCAAATTATAGCACTTGAGCTATAGGAGCCCCTCCGGAGTCTGTACACCCCAAGTGAGCGAAGGTACCTATTGAGTGCGGGTGTTGAGGGTTGAGTACCGACTGATGAGTTATTGAGGTAGCCCGAGTGAGTGTTGCCCTGAAAGGCTGTATTTTCCTTCATTGTTGTTGCATATAACTGCCACATATCATTGTTGAAACTTTTGAAAGATATGATATCAATTTTTTACCTGAATTTGGACTTGTAACTGAATTGACTTAATTTGCTGGAATAGAGAGCATGTCTATTTTTCCCTGTTGAATCTACCGGAAATGAACTAAAATTGTGTAGCTCGTCACCATCTTTAGTCCTTATTTAGTATTGTTACTTACTGAGTTGGTTGTACTCACTCTACACCCTGCACTTCGTGTGCATATCCAGGTGTTCTCGGTCATAGCGGGTGTTGATATTTGAGCAGTTGATCCCGAAGATTGTCGAGGTAGTTGCATGGCATTCGCAGGCCTTGACTCTCCTTCATTATCTTTATCTGTATTTCAGTTCTTACTCTTTAGACATTGTAGTATACTGTATTCTGGCATAGATGCTCATGTACTCGGTGACACCCCGATTTTGAGATAGTTTGTCTCGTAATTCAGATTATTTCTATTTCAAAAAAAGGTTTTCTGAAATATTAATAGCTTGATGGCGCCCAACGTCGCCGTTAGGCAAACCAATGGTGAACTGTCATGTTAATCATTCATTTTGTTACTGTCACGACCCCAATTTCCCTCTGTAGGATGTCGTGATGGCACCTAGTCTGTAAGACTTGGTAAGCCTAACAAGTATGCGGAATAACTGAAATATTAAGTTAAAACTCAAAACATCAACAACTGTTATAAATAGAATTTACAACTCAAAGTATAATAACTCCCAAAACTCGGTAGATATAAGTGACAAGTTCTAAAGAGAAATAATAATAATTTCTATACATAAGAGTCTACTGAGGATAGGGAAACAACATAATAAAGATAGAGGGGGACTTTGAGGTCTGGGAACACTGGGAGATATACCTTGAAGTCTCATGCACGGACTAGCTCACTGATATCTAGGCTGGTATGAAATGCCTGGATCTGCACAAGAAGATGTGCAGAAGCGTAGTATGAGTACACCACAATGGTACCCAGTAAGTGACAAGCCTAACCTCGGTAAAGTAGTGACAAGGTCAGGTCAGGGCCCTACTGAAATTAATAAGAAACAAAGAAGAAGCTATAACAATATT
This sequence comes from Nicotiana knightiana, assembly GCA_005239525.1. Taxonomy (NCBI): domain Eukaryota; kingdom Viridiplantae; phylum Streptophyta; class Magnoliopsida; order Solanales; family Solanaceae; genus Nicotiana; species Nicotiana knightiana. The sequence continues at coordinate 12,952 of ML387643.1, read as the reverse complement.
GAATATTTCTCGTATTCAGGCATATGCTCAGGGTGTAGAGAAGCGTAAACAGAAGCAGAGGGCCGATCATGAGCATGATAGGAGCCAGAGTAAGAGAGCTAGATCTTCGGGTCCTTCTGGTGAGTTTCGAGGTGGTCAGAGACAACAATAACCGAGGTATCCAGCCCAACCATCAGCTAGCACATCCCCTCAGTTTGTCAGTAAGAGATTTGATCGTTCCACATATTCAGGGCTTGGTCGGAATTTCAGGGCCTCAAGTTATGAGTATATGGGCGAGTTAAGTCAGATGAGACTACCTTTGCCACTATGTTCTTAGTATGGTAAGAAACATGTCAGGTAGTGCCGTATGGGGTTGGATGTTTGTTATACTTATGGTTATCCAGGCCACGTTATGAGGATTGTCCGACGAGAGGTGATGCAAGCATAGTTCAGCCAGCGGGATCTATAGTTGGTTCGTCATCATCAGTACGCCCCCTAGGTAAGTTTCACAGGCACTAATCGGTCATGGTAGAGGCAGAGGTGGAGCATCTAGCTCGAGCGGTCCTCATAACCGTATATATGCATTAGCAGGACGACAGGATCAGGAGTCGTCACCTGATGTTATTACAGGTGTATTATCAGTCTCTTCGTATGATGTATATGCACTGATTGACCCAGGTTCCACCTTATCATATGTTACTCCATCGGTTGCTAGTAAGTTTGGAATAAAACCTGAGTTGGTTAAATCTTTTGAGGTGTCCACACCTGTTGGGGATCCAGTGATATCTAGGCGGGTATTTAGAGGTTGTATAGTAGTAGTTCATAGTCAATCTACAGTAGCAGACCTAATCGAGTTAGATATGGTAGAATTTGATGTTATAATGGGTATGGATTGGTTGGCTTCTTGTTATGCCAACATTGATTGTAGATCAAAGATGGTCCAATTCCATTTTCCAAGGGAGCCTATTTTGGAATGGAAAGGTAATACGGCATCACCCAGAGTTAAATTTATTTCCTATCTCAAGGCAAAGAAAATGATCAGAAAGGGCTATTTTATCACTTAGTTGGGGTTCAAGATGTGAAAGTAGTTTCACCAACCATTCAATCTATCCCTGTGGTTAATGAGTTTCCCGATGTTTTTCCAGATGAGCTTCTAGGTCTTCCGCCAGAGCAAAAATTGTGTTCGCTATTGACCTACTACCAGATACTCAACCAATACCTATTTCACCCTATAGAATGGCACCCGCATAGCTGAAAGAGTTGAAGGAACAACTAAAGGACTTGCTTGAAAAACATCACCGTGGGGAGCACATGTGTTATTTGTGAGGAAGAAAGATGGTTCCTTGCAGATGTGTATTGATTATAGATAGTTGAATAAGGTGTCGATCAAAAATAAGTATCCGCTCCCGATGATTGATGATTTATTCGATCAGTTGCAAGGTGCCAAGTGTTTCTCGAAGAGAGATTTGAGGTCTGAGTACTATCAGGTAAGGGTTAGAGATAAAGATATTCTGAAGACAGCATTCAGGACCAGATATGGGCATTTTGAGTTTCGCAATTATGTCATTGGGTTTGACCAATTTCCCAGCAGTATTCATGGATTTGATGAATCGTGTGTTCAGAACCTTTCTAGATCCATTCGTGATTGTATTTATTGATGATATATTGGTATATTCTCATTCTAAAATTGAGCATGCAAAACATTTACGTATTGTGCTCAAAGTTCTACAAAAAAGGGAAGTTTTATGCAAAATTCTCTAAATGTGAATTCTGGTTGAATTATGTAGCTTTCCTTGGGCATATTATTTTGGGTGAAGTTATCCGGTTTGATACACAAAAGATTAAGGCAGTAAAGACTTGGCCTAGATCCATGACACCGACGAAGGTTCGTAGTTTTCTCGGTTTGGCAGGTTATTACAGGAGATTTGTAGAGGGATTTTCTTCCTTTTCAGCACCATTGACAAAATTGGAGCTAAGTTTCAATGGACTGATGCTTGCAAACGGAGTTTCCGGGCATTGAAGGACAGATTAACTTCAATACCGATTCTAACGCTCACAGAGGGAACCGATGGTTATGCTATCTATTATGACGCTTCGGGCGTTGGATTGGGATAGCTCATGACATTCATCAGCTAACTACTCTTGGAATTCGGTTACTGGACTCAGGTGATACTGGAATTACTATTCAAGACACGGCAACATCCTCTTTAGTAACTGAAGTGAAGGAATGCCAATACGAGGATCCTGTGTTAGTCCATTATAGGGATACAACCCCTCAGAAGGAGAAGACATTGTTTGAGATTACAGAAGATGGGGTCCTCAGATATCGAGGACGATTATGCGTCCCTAATGTTTCAGGGCTGCATCGGCAGGTTATGGGAGATACTTACTATTCTAATTATTCTATCCATCTATTAAAAAACTAAGATTTATCATGATATCATGGAAATATATTGGTGGGACGGAATGAAAAAGTATATAGTAGAGTTTGTTTCTCAGTGCCTTAACTTTCATAAGGTTAATATTGAACATCAAAACCCGGTGAATTATTGCAGGCTATAGAGATTTCGACTTTTGAAGTGGGACGTAATCAATATGGATTTTATCGTAGTTTTACCTGGTAGCCAGTGTAAGTTCGATTCTATATGGGTGATTGTTGATAGGCTTACAAAATCAGCCTATTTTCTGCCTGTTAGGACTACATATTTCGCAGATGATTATGCAAGGCTTTACATTAAGGAGATATTACGACTTCATGGTGTCCCTATATCTATTATCTCGGATAGAGGAGCTCAGTTTACAGCTAATTTTTGGAGGTCCTTCCAAAAAGGATTGGGGACTCAGGTAAGTCTTAGTACGGCATTTCATCCTCAGACAGACGGACATGCTGAGCGTACTATTCAGACACTTGAGGATATGTTACGGGCTTGTGTGATAGACTTCAAGGGTAGCTAGGTGATCATCTTCCGCTTATTGAGTTCGCGTATAATAATAGCTATCATTCCAATATTCAGATGGCTCTATGCAAAGCTCTTTACGGATAGAAGTGTAGGTAGCCTATAGGATGGTTCGATGTTGGGGAAACTAAGTTAGTAGGACCAGAGTTGGTACAAAAGGAAATCGAGAAGATTAAGCTTATACACGAAAGACTATTAGCGTCCAAAGCCTTCAAAAGTCTTATGCGGATAATCGACAACGAGACTTGGAGTTTCAGATTGACGATTGGGTATTCCTAAAGATATCTCTGATGAAAGGCGTTATGAGTTTCGGTAAGAAAGGAAAACTTAGCCCTCGGTACATTGGACCATATAAAATCACGCGCAAGGTAGGCCAGGTAGCATATGAGTTAGACTTGCCTTCTGACTTGCAGTTTGTACATCCAGTATTTCATGTGTCTATGATTCATAAATGTATCGGAGATCCTTCTACAGTCGTGTAGTTGACGATGTCAAGGTCACAGAGCAGCTATCATATGAGGAAACTCTTATTGCTATACTAGATAGACAGGTTCGAAGATTGAGGACTAAAGACGTAGCTTCGGCAAAGTACTTTGGAGAAACAATAATGTGGAAGAAATTACTTGGGAAGCCGAAGAAGACATGAAGTCTAGATATACTCACTTGTTTCCTCTTACAAAGAAGGATCCGACTGATACATCACAGCCTTAAGGTACGTGTATGGATTCTTGTGTTAGTCATTATCATTGGTCATGTGAGGCCATTATCGTTATTGATGATTGTGGTCCTATGTGGCATTGAATTATTGAATTTTCTACAAGAAGGGTTGATAGTAGTACTATTACAAAGGCGACTCTACCAAAATTTATATAGATCTCGGGGAGTTAAAAATTCGAGGATGAATGTTTCTAGGGGGGAGAAGGATGTTACATTTCGCGTTTTCGTACGTTAAAGTTTCGTCATAAGTTAATCGACGTAGACTTGGGGGTGAGATTATTTTTGAGTTAGAAGCATTTATGTTATTTATAACAGGTGATAAGTAAGTGTCATGAAAGTTAAAGGGTAAACGAATCAAAGAAAATGATTTTTGTTGAAGGTTGTCAATTTGGGATAAAATACGGTCCGAGCTATAATACCCGGTATTTATAGACTAGTGCTATACAAAGCACCACATGATCATGATAGTAGGGTACATAAAGTATGTTAAAAGTGAATAGTATTTTAAGAAATTTGAGATAATTCTTTATTATGTGGATAATTGGATAATTATTAATTTTTAGTGGGAGATTAACTAATTAATTAAGCATTTTTGGATAAACCTTATGGACCTCAACGTGGCAGCCAATGAGATCTTGATCAAATGCCTAAGTAATGACTCTTAATACATGTAAAAGGTGACACCTCTAGGAGACTTTTGGTGGCTTAGTCATCCTACGTGGGGCCCACATCCAAAGATTAAAGAGAACCTCCCTAATTCACAAAATGAAGATGCTCACATCTACTAAGTCACGGATGAAGCTTCAACAAGAAAGTTCATACGAGATTATCACATAATAGAAACGTGATTTTCTATAAAATTCATACAAGACTACTTAGAAATGTGAGAATTTGTGATTCTAAGGGAGTAAGGTGCAATCTTTCTCAAGAATATCATACGGATTTTCCCTACTCCGATCTTATCGTCACGTATTTTTTCGCGATTGTCGTGTATTAGAGGGATTGTCAAGAGAACCGGCTCAGGTATGTTAAGGCTATCCATTCTTTCTTTTAGGCATGATTCATACAATACAAACTAAACAAGAAAACGCACAGCTTTCGTAAATGACTCTATTCATAGAAGTACTAGGGGCGGGTCTCGAAAAAATACGTAGTTGATAAAGTTTATCCGAAAGGCATATTGATCTTATGACATTTCGAGAAACCTTATTAACTTATTTCTTATGAATTTCATTCATTTATACATGTATATTGACCCATGACCAGATAACGTTATATACATGTATATTATATGTATATGGGATATGGGAAAAGGTAATGGCGTTATATGCGCACCACCACCTGATCAGTTGGTATATGTTGATGATTTTGTCCACACTAGCCGAGATGATATGGCGGGATGCCCTCAGAGTCTTGATGATGTTATATACACTTATACCTATGCATGATACGACATTTATACGCACATGCATCACATTATAAATGTTTCAGGACTCACAAAGTTATTTAGACTTACAAGTGGAATTCTTTACTCCATGTTTCATATATGTCTTTATATACTGATTTTCATGCCTTACATACTCAGTACATTATTCGTACTGACGCCCCTATTTCTCGAGGCTTGCGTCATGCATGTAGGTGCAGGTAGACAAGCTGACGGTCTCCCTCTTTAAGATCCTTGATTAGCGAGAGTTGGTGTGCTCCACTTGATCCGGGACAGTTATTAGTTTTGGTACGCTATTTTTGTATGTAGATATGGGTATGACGAGGCCCAGTCCCATCCTTTATACAGTTGTACACTATACTAGAGGTCTGTATACAGTCATGTACAGTTGGATAGTATGTGGCCTTGTCGGCTTCTAGTTTTGGGTATATAGTTGTCTATAGCAGCCTTGTCGGCTCGCCCTACCGTATTCCGCATGTATATGTATATTTATTCTGGACATGTTTTCCTCATGTATGTCATTCACGTAATTCAGCAGTTTATTGACAGATGATATTCATGACCTACCCTTAATTCATGTCTATATCTTAGACGCATGCTTAGGGGTTTTTGATAGGTAGGACTCGGGCACTCGTCATGGTCCATCGGTTTGGGTCGTGACATGAATATTCACATAAACAAGATTCAAGTGTTGGAATAAATACTACACACTTAGATATATAATACAAAGCAAGGAAATGAAGAAATTAACATAAATGTGTAAGAAATTCTCAACCAAAAGTTTCAAATCTTCAAGACCCAAGTGTGTGTGCAAGAACCCTAGCTCCAAAACTTGTGTTCTCTAGTCAAGATGTGTCCAAAATATCCAAAGACTACCAAAGATGTTTTAAAAATGAGCTAGGTCATGTATTAAATGGTTTTGGGGTCAAAAACATGAAATGCCAAATCTACCCAGATTTCTGCCCATATTTGCGAATTGCATTCGCGAAAACAGGCCTGCAATCGTGAAGATCAATGATGTAATACATTGTGATTGAAAACCAGATCACGCGTTCGTGTAGAGCACCAGAGAGAAGCTGACCACCTTCTTCTTCGTGTTCGCAGAATTTGCCTTGCGTTCACAATGTATAGTTTCCTGGCCTTCTGCGATCGCATGTCCATGTTCCCGATCCCGAAGATCATTATCTGGCAGTAGTCATTTTTCCTCAGTTTAACACATTTTGACTTGGTTTCTTCCATATCTTCTCTAAATCACTTGATACCTGAAATATGCCAATAAACCCTAATAAATGCCTTAGTTTCTCAACAAAATCATACAAAATCCTAAGTATCACGAAGAGATAAGTTGGTAAAATACCAACTTATTAACAGGCACGTAGCATGTCCTCCAATATTTGAATAGTGCGCTCGGACTGTCCATCTGTCTGAGGGTGGAAGGTTGTACTCAACTCAAAGTGGGTGCCTAACTCTCGTTGCAATTCTCTCCAAAACTACAATGTAAACTTCGTTCCCCGATCTAAAATGATAGACACTAGCACACCGTGAAAGCGAACGATCTCACGGATGTAGATCTCAGCCAACCACTCCGAAGAATAACTAGTCCTAGCTGGAATGAAATGCACGGACTTGGTCAACCGATCCACAATCACCCAAACAGCATCAAACTTCCTCAAAGTCCTTGGGATCCCAACTACAAAATCCATGGTGATATGCTCTCATTTCCACTCCGGAATCTCAAGCCTCTGAAGCAATTCGCCCGGTCTCTGATGATCATACTTCACTTGCTGATAGTTTAGGCACCAAGATACAGACCCCACTATGTCCTTCATTCTCCTCCACCAATAGTGTTGTCTCAAGCCCTGATACATCTTTGCAGCACCTGGAATGACTGGAATACCGTGAACTGTGGGCCTCCTCATGAATCAACTCACGTAGCCCATCCACATTGGGCACACAAATTTGACCCTGCATCCTCAACACCCCATCATCCCCAATATTAACATCCTTGGCATCACCGTGATGAACCTTGTCCTTAAGGACAAGAAAATGGGGATCGTCATACTGGAGCTCTCTGATGCGATCATATAAAGAAGACCGAGAAACCACACAAGCTAGAATCCATCTGGGTTTCGAAACATCTAACCTCACAAACTGATTGGCCAAGGCTTGAACATCTGATGCAAGCGGTCTCTCACCGACGGAATGAATACAAGGCTACTTATACTCACTCCCTTTCTACTCAAGGCATCGGCCACCATATTGGTCTTCCCGGGATGATACAAAATAGTGATATCATAGTCCTTTAGCAGCTTGAACCATCGTCGCTGTCTCAAATTTAGATCTTTTGGTCTGAACAAGTGCTGGAGACTCCAATGATCCATAAATACCTCACAAGATACACCATAGAGATAATGCCTCCAAATATTCAATTCATGAACGATGGCTGCCAACTCCAAATCATGAACAAAGTAGTTCTTATCATAGGGATTCAACTAACGTGAAGCATAAGCAATCACTCTACCCTCCTGCATCAAGACACACCCAATACCATTCAGAGAAACATCAAAATATATTGTATAAGAGCCTGACGCTGAAGGCAAAACTACAACTGGAGTTGTGGTCAAGGCAGTCTTAAGCTTCTGAAATCTCTACTCACACTCGTCCAACCACCTGAATGGAGCACCCTTCTGGGTCAATTTGGTCAAAGGCGCTGAAATAGACGAGAAACCCTCCACGAAGCGACGATAATAATCGGCCAAGCCGAGAGAACTCTGAATCTCAATATAGGCGGTGCGATTCTTGGTTTTGATGTTGTTTTACGCGTTCCAAGGGTTTAAGTAGTTCCGTATTACGTTTATGGTCTTTTTAGTGCAGTTGGAAAGGGTTCCCAGTGGTTCAGGTGTGTTTCGGACCGCACGGAGCTAAGTCTAAAACTGTTGAATTGCTGGTTATAGTTTCCTTCTCCGCGAAGGCGGATATTCCCCCGTGTTCCCGATGTAGGAATGGGGCTGGGGGATGTTTTATGATACGTGTTCGCAATGAGGATATCAAAATCATGATTCTCTAGGCCACTGGACATCGCGTTCGCGTCCCTGTGCTTGCGGTCGCATAGAGGAAATTTGGTATGAGGGTAAACTTACCTATTGCCCTTCGTGTTCGCGAAGGAGTCGTGTTCACGAAGCTTTGGTCGGGAAAGCCTTAGCGATCGCGTGGCCTTCTTTGCGTTCGCGAAGTACATTTTCAGGGGGCCTTGGCAGCTTGCCTTCGCGATCACGAAGAAAGGTAAACTAGGCAAAATCTTGTTTTAAAATCGAAACTTAGGCTCATTTTCTCTCAATTCATTTTGGGTTAGCCGATTTTGGAGCTCTTGGAGAGAGATATATCACCGAGCATTGTAAGGCAAGTAATTACTACTTAATGTAAGTTTAATACACCGATTATGGGTAGATTTTAACATGTAAATCGTGGAAATTATAGGTTTTTGTTTAAAAAACTAGGTTTTGATAAAAATGGGATTAGACCACGAAAATGATTATGGAATTAGGTAGAAATTATATATTTGTGTTCGTGAGGTTACATCTAACATTTATTTACGAAAATTTTCGGAATATGGGCGAATGGGGCCGGAGGTGAATTTTAAGAATCGTCCAAATTGGGTTGGGTAATTACACTAATAGTTATATTATAAACTTTTGAGCATACATTGATTAGTTTGGCTAGTTTCAGATTGCTCGGCATCGATTTGGACATTTCAGGGAGTTTCTTGTCCATCCTCGTTATTGTTTTGCTTTATTTATGCATTGGGGACACTGCACTCCATTAAGTGTGGGGTGGGAGAATTCCTCTAGATGATTAGTAGTAGTGTGTTAGAAAAGTGTTAACTCCTTGTTTTTATTTTCGTAGTTGTGTATTATTTTAGTAGCTCCTAAGAAAAATCGAGAAAAAAAAAGTAGAAAAATTGGACTTTTCCCGACGATGGATTTCCTAGATAGTTTTCTTGAGGGATTTAAGTCTAAAGAAAAAGGACCAAAAGATTTTCTTTGTGAGGTAGTATAATAATTTCCCTTTGATTTTTCTTTGCGTCGTGATTCTTTTTCAAAGGGTTTCGTTTGAACCGGTTGTAGTTAGTTTTTATTTTGTTAGAAGTAGGAAACTTTGTGCTATGTTTTGAATTGAAGCAATGTCTCTTGATTGTGTTATGCCTTGAGAATAGTGAGAACTTAATTTTTGACGCTTAGGATCAGTTTTTTACTCTTGTATAAGTACCTTAAATAGTATGATCATAACTTTGCTTAACTGCTTTGACTAGAGTGTCTTGATGAGTCCAATCCTAAGTGAGTTATGTGCCATGTGTGTGTGAGGTTTGTGTGCAATTCTGTGCATTTCATTTGATATCTAGAACTTGCCCTGTGTGTTTGCAAAGAGAAATAGTAATTTTGTTCAGTCTTGGAAATGATATAGGCGTTTCTTTGTTGAACCAGTTATATGTTTTACCCGCCTATGTATCGTTGTTAACCCATTTGAGCATGTAATCTTGTTTCTTTGGCATCCACATTACAAGTCTTACCCATTTGTTTGAATTAACCATATATTTGAACCTTTTCATCTCTCACAAGCACTTGATTTGTTATGAACTTTGTAAAATTTAAAGTGGAGGTTGGGTTGGCTTTTGAGTGGAACTAATGAATTAAGGGGAAAGGCGCACTATGTTGAAAAAGTAAGAGACACTTGAATTGAAAAGAAATAAAAAAAATAGTTGTATTCTTGTGAAAAATATTCCTTGATAGTGGTGACTCTAGATGTAATTGTGCTTAAAGAAGTAGAGAGTTAATATATATTAATGTGAAGGTGGAGTTATGGTTTGACATAAGTATGGAGTTTTAAATGTTGAAGTGTGTGTATTAAAGTTCTTAGGGAGGTATAGTCACTATTATATCTAAATGTATCATACTTGTCCCGCAGCCTACATCACAACCAATTTAAGTCTTACTTGATCCTAGACTGGATGAGCTCGATTAGTAGAGTAGTACATTATAGGAAAGCCTATGGTACGTATTTTGCGTCATATGAATGTTATTTCTGAAAGTGAGTGAATTCTTTTTATCTTGAGTTCCAAATTGTTCTTAAATTTTATTGTGTGTGGAACTACTCTCTTTTGTTGTGTGAGGATAATTGATTCATGAAGGAAAGGTAATGTCATTGACCTTTATGTTAGAGTAAGTGAGTGAGTTGTGAATAATGTGTGGTACTTGTGAGTCAAATCTTGAGGTGAAGATGTTACACTCTTGTGTTTAGTCTATTTTAAATATTCTTGGTGTGATGAGTTAGGAGAATTGTTTAAAAAGGTTGTGTCTATATAAAGTGTAGTTTGATTACTCGAGGACGAGCAATAGTTTAAGTGTTAGGTGTTAATTATAGGCTATAATTGCATATTCCAGTTGCTTATAACACTCTAATTTACTGTACTTTAATTGAGTTTGAGCTTTAATCACTAGTGTTTTGCACTAAATGTGTGTTTTATGCCTTGTAGGAGTGATTTCGATCTATGTAGATGTTATGAAATGAATTCAAGCTATTCTGGAGCTTTGAAGTTTGAGTAAAAGCACAAGTATTAAATTGGGATTGTGTTCGGGGATCAACGGATGATAGTGCACTTTAAGAACGAAACGAAGAATCGAGCAGGCATACTGAGCATTGTCTAGTAAAATGCACATAACTTGTTGTAAAAGGTTGTGTCTATATAAAGTGTAGTTTGATTGCCGCGACTGTGTAAATTGTTGCTGCCCTCAAATTGCATGCTCTCTGAAGTTCCCCACAAGCACATCGCATGGCGCGTCGACCCATGTGGCGCGCCTGTGCAAATTTTACAGATCTAGAGTCCTATTTCGTGCGAGAGAAGGTTTTTTCGTCTGGGCCCAAACCTACTTAGTATAAATACATGTAAAAACGTTATTTTGTAATTTTTGACAGACTTTTGACCTAGGGAAAGCACATAGCCACCATGGAATCCGTGTTTCATCTTTTCTTCCACCAAACTTAGTAAATTTTATGTTTTTCGTATGATTTGTTGTTTTGCCACAATGTCTATGTGGAGCTAAACTTCACGTTCTAGGGTTCTTTCATGACTATTGTTATTCGGACATTGATTTTGATTTCTTAGTTTATCATATTGGTTTATTTATTCAATCTTGCACTTAATTATTTAATTATTTGATCACCAATTGAATACTATCTACGAATCTAGAATTGAACTCGGAAGTGGGAACTCTAGATTGCATATACGATTGAGCAGAGCAAGTTCTTGAACCTGGGCATCGAGGAATGGATTCGCGGTTAGGATAGACATATACCTAATTGCCTTTCTTGGTTGATTTACTGGAATTATAAATGCGTTCTTATTAGTTCTAATTCCATAGACATATAGGTGTTAGGTTAGCTTGAATATGCAAGTATGAACTCGACAGATTCTTATGAGCAATATTAACCTTGTCAACCAATAAGCTAGATAAATTAGTTAGTCAAGTCAATCGAAAAATACAATATGATTGTTAGATAGCCCATTACCCTAGATCGTTTTCACCCCATTGATAACATAAAAAGCTGATCTTCCTTTGTTCAGAGTTCATTATTTATTTTCTTTATTTTAATCAGTTTAGAATCAAATATTTCTAGGTTTAATTCTTGTTAGATACTTAGGATAGTCTAATTTAGTTAATAGTTAATCACAAGTCCTCGTGGGTTCGACATCTGACTTTTAGTCACTTTATTACTTGATGATCGCGTATACTTGCGTTGTGCGTTTAGATGCAACAGTATTTCTTGGCTTTAATTCCGAAAGATGGAGGTTGCATTTTGTCCATCCTCAATGAACCAATTGCTTCCATTGGGTAATGAGGTTCATGGAGAAATATTTATCTTAAGATAAAGTGATAGCATGTGCATGTGTGACTGTGTTGCCTTCCCTATAGAAGTATCTAATAGTAATTCCATGTTGAACTTTTAGTTGTGTCATACCCGCTGTATCTTTTAATCTTCGTGGAGCTCTAGCAATTCCTAGTATCATGTGAACCAAAATCATGGAGTCTAATTCCAAATTGGAGATGGACATCAGCAGTTGCGTAAAATGAGACATACTCGAACTGATAATTCTCTTTTCAAAATGTGTAGCAAACCTTTTATTTTTTAAGAATCATGTATATAGGTGGTGGAAGTTGCAAATTCAAAGAAGAAGCAACATTTTATCTCAAGTTGTCCTCTTTAGGCTAAAATTTAAATATCTTTAAAAAGCTGATAAGATTTAAATAGCAAGCACATATGTGAGCATGTAATTTTTATCCTATAAAATTATTCCTACAAAATTAATAAATAAATTAGTCCTATTTATTTTTTATTTTATTTTTAGGATTTTTTTTGGTATTTATTTGGAATTATTTGCATTTTTAGTTGCATTTTTCATTTTTAAGTTATAAAAATATTTAAATCTTCATCATCTTGCATTATTAGGTTTTTAATTTAATTCAATACCTAATTACATAATTTAATTGCATTATTAAAAAGAAAATCACAAAAAAATTGTTTGTTTTTTACATTTTTAGTTTTAGTATTAAATTAAGTATTTTTTCCCTTTTAAATTTAAGATTGGCTAATTGTGTAAATAATACCAAATAAATAAGTAGTGTAATTTTACAGTTTAAGATAATTTAGTATTTAATTTAGGGCTTAATTAAATTAGTTAGATTTAAAATTAATTAATTAAGAGACTAATTAACTTAAAAATCGGATTGGGCTAAGTCTTTAAACACAAAGCTCAATCCCTAAAATTAACCCAAAACACCTCAAGCCCAAACAACCCATC
>MDKJ01352307.1:0-11576 GCA_005239525.1 Nicotiana knightiana | reverse complement strand
TTCCTATATTACTTGTCGACCACGTACACTTGCGTGTGCATTGGGAAATCAACCAACAGATATGTACGCATAAGGTGACGGGAGTCCGTGCGTAGCGACTATTATGCCTTGTCCAGGTAGTCTAGGACCCACTAGCATGCCTTACGTGTTGTACCTGTAATCCTGCCTGTAATACTAAACGGCTAATATAATAGAAATTGTAATTGAATATATGAAGACTAAAGATCATTTTCTTAATTATCTATAAATAGAAGTTATTCCTCTGCGGATAATTGTGTACATAATAGGGTTGTATTATGGAAATATCATTAAACTTGGCAGATGAGTTTCAAAACAAAGATATAAGAGCTATATTGCATGTCCCTTTAAAAAGAATTTTACCACTTTCCTGAGAAAATGGCTTTCTTCATAAAATGGGGACTTATTTTGTGGACATCTGTAACTTCAGGTGCCTGAGTCGCATGTATGATTCGCGAGCAGGATGACCTTGTATTTGTGTATTTTCATATGAACACCTGAGTCGCATGTATGATTCGCAAGCAGGCTAGCCTTAGTATTTTATGTATAACCACATCGCATGATTGATTCGCGAGCGGGGAAGATATATGCATCTATGGTTGGGGCCGTTCGACCCTCGGTAGTGCACAGTTTATGTTTATGTTGGTTCGGGCCGTCGACCCTCGGCATTGCTTGCGCATGATATTTACTACGTATTTGCTGTGCTTTATACATGTTTATCGGCCTAAGGAAGTTTTAATGGTCAATTATGAGGAAGGAGAATTTATTGTGCAAAATGTGAAATAAGTCTGATGTTTTCTTATCCCGGATTATGATTTAAATTGTCAACTGAAATGACGAAGACTTAAAGTGTTAAATGTGGAAGGAGTTGAGATTATTTATTCCTGAATTTTAATAAATTGTCTATGACATTCATGTTTAGTGTCTCACTTGAATATACTAAATTTACCTCTAGCAACTGTCTAATTCGACCTCTCATCACTACCTCTCTGAGGTTAGGTGGGCGACTTACTGAGTACACGTCGTTTTGTATTCATGCTACACTTGTTGTGCATTTTATTGCACAAATACTTTCATGCTAATGTGGAGGATTGGAGACTTAGGTGAATTGCATCACCCGATCCGCAGCTACAGAGTCTCCCTTATACTGTATTACATTATTTTAAATTTCTTTGTCCACTTGTATTTCGGACAAGCTTTGTAGAAATTGCAAAATTCTTAGAAATTGCTTATGTACTTTTGACACAGGGTTCTGGGATATGTGTTGGGATATACTTGTTAAAGTGTAATATTTAAACTATTATTTTACTTAACAGATTTTTATTTAGTTAATATGTAATAAAGTGCAAGGAAATGTTTTTTTCATAAATGCAAAAATAGGGAATCTATTGCAATTAATTAATGATTGGCTTGCCTGGCAATGATATCCGGCGCCATCACAACCTTATGGATTTTGGGTCATGACAACATGGTATCAGAGCGCTAGGTTCCCTTAGGTCTCACGAGTCATGAGCAAGTCTAGTAGAGTCTTGCGGATCGGTATGGAGACGTCTGTACTTGTCTTCGAGAGTCTACATGGTTGTTATGAGTACTTCCCTTCTTGATTCCTCATTGTGCGATTTGACTCCTTTGAAGCTTATGCCTATGTTGTTCCTACTCAATCTTACACGTCGCGAAGCGCTTGCTGTGAATCAGGAATTTGAGGAATTGAAATGGTGCTATGGATGTAATTTGAGATGTTTCCATGTATACTTGGTTGGGGATATTGTTATGGCCCTGCAAAAGAATAATATGTTGTTTCAGCTTAGTAGTTGGGTTTCTGATAACGTTAAGGCCATGCTCGGGTAGTGATGATGCTTGCGATTGGTTATCGTGTGATGTCGATATGATGATAGAATGTTTGCCCGTGTGTTGGGGGCGATGAATGATTTGAAGGGAGGTCTTCTCGGAGTGTGATTTCGAGATTTCGGTATTTTAGTTCCGGCAGGGGAAAGGCATTTGGGTTATGAATGGTCTGGTTGGGATTAATAAAGTAGTAAGGTTTGGTGTCTTCAAGTGGGGTAGGATATGCACCTGTGACGTGAAGTCGTCGTCATTGATCGAATGGAATATGTTACGTCCGTCGGTGCTATGGTTTCTTCGGTTGCGTGGGATCAGAGTATTAGGAAGAAGTATTGAGGAATGTGGTTGGAAGAGAATGATCCTGAATTGAGGCTACGCACTGGCTCCACTTCTAAGAGGCCAGGTGTAAGAAGCGGAAGTTGAGCAGTCGCAAAGTGTGGGAGCGGCATCATAGATTGGAATTTGAAGATACTGTCACGTATTTAATGGATGTCCATGAGGAGCGGACGGACTAGTAAAGTTGGTAATTGAAGCAGGGCGTAGGATGGGGTATTGAAGTCGCAGAGAGCGTGCATTCCAGCATCGTTGGAAGGTGTCTGCGGGTGATTTCCACAGGTGGGTCATCTCCTGTGAATAGGGTAGCAGTAACATGGTTGGCAGGTCTCGGTGAGGGGTTCTAGTGGCTATTCAGTGGGGGCGGAATGTGTGAATGATGCTAGAGAATTTGAGTATTTAGGAAGTGCTAGCAAGACAATTTGGAAGAATTTGGGCTGATTGGTTGAGAAAGATCGCATTATCAAAGGAGTAAGGATCTCGGCAGGGTCTAGAGTGGTGCAAGGAGTAGCATCGGGCTAAGTGGGGGAGTCCCACCATCTGCAGTTGGGTTGTAGGGTTGTCTTCTCATAGGGTTGCGGATTGTCGGCGTGTTGGCAAGTTGTTTCAGCTAAGGGAAAGGATTAAAATGGTGATTGTGCGTGGGATTTGATGAATGTGTGCAAAAGTTGGCCCTGTCAGGCCAGGGTTATCCTTTGGAAGATTCAGAATTTTGCTTAAGGCATAAGGGAGTTGCCAAGGTAGTGACTCAGTCACGTGCTTCAAGGAAAAGGGTATTCAGGTGATAGAAGATCCTTGGAGATGATTCTATTCGGGGCCAGTCATAGTGGGTGACTTTCAATAGCGGTCCTAGTGAATTCAAAAGTTAAGAATGCGGCGTTTAAGGGTTTCAGGCAGCAGTATGATCGAGAATCGTGCTTTTGCAGAGTAATTTTTGAGAAAAAAAAAGGATGGTTGGAATGTTCTATGCCATGTTTCAACATGCAGGATAGTACTGGAGGAGTGAGTGAAATAAACTACGGATTGTAGAAAGATTATCAGGAGGGTATGAGATGGGTTGCGGGATTTAGGAAGCATAGTTTCATGAATCACGGTCACTCGGGATGAGTGAGGGTTGAGTTTTCTATGAGTGAAAGGAAGTTGCTATTACTCCTGAAGCAATTGAAGATGGTTAAAAGAAGATAGATTGATTACCCATGGTTGAAATGGCACGTTTGCGGCAATGATCAGTTCCTTCAGTGTGATTAAGTTATGCATGTGGTTTGTGCCGGTGTGTGCGGGGCTTGTCGGCCATCGTAATAGATTCCACATGGGAGCATTTGAGTGCTATGGCTTGTCAAGTAAGGATTTGCATGTTGGGTGATTTTGGGAATTCACTCGTGTGTTGAGATGGTACTCTCGAATTGAGTTAAGTAAAAGGTTTCTATATGATGAAGTGTTCACCCTATTGGTGGTTCAGAAGTTATGATGGAAATTCTTGCGCTACCTCATATTGGCATGTTAGGTGCGGTAAGCAGTATATACTGGGAGTAAGAATCGAGATTGCGGTTCGGTGTTAATGAGGATGTCATGAGCTTGGAAGAGAAAGAAAAAGTGATTTGAAAGTTGAGAGTAAGCTGGTGTTATCTTCAGTGTCACCTGAGATTGATATTCGGTTGATGTAACAACCCGACTAGTCGTTTTGCATTATCGGACCCTGTTCCCCTAAATGAAACTTTCCATAGCGGCTTATTGTAATTTATACCTTGCGGGGGCGGGTGGTCCAGGATTCGGAAGTGTTTAGAGGGCTATAGGAACACTTGGTTCCTTAAGGTTGGCCTTTAAGGCCAAGTTTCACTTCGGTCAACATTTTAGGTAAACGACCTCGGAATCGAGTTTCAACGGTTTCGGTAGCTTCATATAATGATTTCGGACTTGGGCGTATGTTCGGAATGGGTTTTGGATGACCCAGGAGCGTTTCGGCGCCTAATATTGAAATAAGAGTTCCTTAGGTTCCTATTGTGGTTTGGGATGTGTTTCTGAGTTATCGTGGTCCAAACGGAATTTCAGGACCGGGAATAGTTCTGTTATGTCATTTATGACTTGCCTGCAAAATTTGGTGTCATTCGAGTAGTATAGGTCGGTTCGACGTTTTGTTAGCGAAGTCAAGAAAACTTAAAGTTCCTAAGTTTGGTTCTAGGGGTTTTGAGGTGTAATTTTGAGTTTTAGCGTTGTTTTGGGTGTTCCGAAGGTTCGATCGAGTCCGTATTATGATTTGGGACTTGTTGGCATATTCAGATGGGGGCTTGGGTGGGCCCAGGTGCCTCCAGGACACCACACGAGGCCAAAAATCAGCTGCTATAGCTACTGGTGCACCTGTTCTGGTGTGACCGCAGGTGCGGTTGCTTAGTCGCAAGTGCGGGACCGCTTCTGCGGTCCCAGCCTCACAGATGTGACCTCCAGCGGGCAACCCATTTCTCGCAGGTGCAGACAAAGTTCCGTATGAGCGGAGCCGCGGGTGGGGTCTCTTCTCCGCAGGTGCGGGCCCAGGCTTTCTCGTCCATTTCCGCAGGTGCGAGACTGCAAGTGCGGTCCTCGAGTCACAGGTGCGGAACCACTGTCAGGCAGTGTGTTTCTTAAATACGGGATTCTTCATTATTTCTTCCTCCATTAGAACACCTTGAGAGCTTGAGAAAAGGGCTCAACAACCCAACCACTGAAAGGTAAGTAGATTCTATCCCAGAGTTAGTTAATGCATGCATTCTTAGTGGAATTTAACTACGTAATTAGTGAAAATTTATGAATATGTGGTAGTAACCCAGGGCCTTCAAAATTTAGAAAATTACCTGTGAATTGGCTATGAAATCATTCAAAAATCGTATATTAATGATCCTTAGGATATGGGTGAGTGTTTCCTTCGAAAAGTTTTGGAATCCGAGAATGCGGGCTTGGGGTTGGATTTTAGGATTTCTTCAAGAATGGTGAATTTGACTTAGTAGTAGGAGGATTTCCATACTTTGAGCATAAACTGATGAATTTGTATAAAATTTGGCTAGTTTCAAGTCCTAGGGTGTAAAGTTCAGAGTCCTTTCTAACCTTGTAAGGGGGAAACTTTCCCCCTAGGCGATTTAAATGCTATATGTTATAATTGTGGGAGCTACGTACTACAAAGTGACGAGAGTCCGTACGTAGCGGCTATTATTGTTATGTCCGGGTAGTTAGGTCTACACCATACCTTATGTTTTCCTTGAAATGAACTATATGCTTAGTTAATAATGTTATATGCGGCTTGTTTCCCTGAGATCATGGAACGAAAGGAATTTTAAGGATTTGATCACGAAGAGTAATTTATAAATAACAACTGTGTGGATTGTGTGTGCATGTGACCGCTTCGCAATTTACATTCCGCGAGCGGAGTGTTATTTCCTCCACTCTTATGGGAGCGGGTCGCATGCCACAACGAGATTGAAAGATATTTATTATGGTCCGGACCGTTCGATCCTCGGCAGTGCCCAAATATGATCATTATGATGGCTCCGGCGGGTTGTCCTTATCCTGTATGCGCATGTTAAATTGTTAAGAATTCTTTTATGGATTTTGAGTGTTCAAATATATTTTTTTAAAGGAAGGAAAAGAATAATGAAGTAGGAATTGTATATTTACTTCTAGTATTTATTTGAATTATCGTTATTTTAAATGTTTACTGCTTTTATCATCCTTTTATGTCCATTACTGATATATATCTTGCTAATCATTTTGTTGGACCTTAGTGAGTGTCAAGTAGACCTCTCGTCACTACCTCTTCAAGGTTAGGCGGGATACTCACTGGGTACATATTTGTTTATGTACTCATGCTGCACTTCTGTACTTAATTGTACAGGTTCTGAGGCTGGTGCATCTTGTTATCAGACCGGAGCTCGATTTTGATCTTAGTTGGACCCGACTTCACGGTGAGCTGCTTCTCCTGACGATCCCCAGTAGCACCATGGAATTTTCTTTTGCTTATTTCCTGTCTATTTCTTTCAGATAGTGGGATTGTATATTATGTTTTGTATATTCTGTTAGTATGCCCGTAGGACTATTGACACTAGTTCCTGGCACACACGTATATGTTATGTTTGTTTGCGGGCCTGTATATATATATTGGCTCACTCCTCTTTATGACTGCTTTTGGTAAAAATGGCTTACTATCTTTTTTTAATTAATGCTTTGTACTTTAAAACTTGGCACGTATTGGGATGCCTAACCAAGCATGGGAGAAATCCATAGTAATTTAAGTGTGGGCTTGCCTAACCCCGGTTTTGGGCGCCATCACAACCTGAGTTAGTATCTTGGGTCATGACAACATGGTATTAGAGCACTAGGTTCACGTAGGTCTCACAAGACCTAGTAGAGTCTTGCGGATCGGTATGGAGATGTCTGTACTTATCTTCGGGAGGCTATAGGGTGTTAGGAAAACCTCTCCTTATTTTTATTCTATCGTGCAGTCAATGGTTTACTAAATTTCATTCTTCTATTCTTTCACAAATGGTTAGGACGAGCGCATCAGATATTCCAGACTCGGTAGGGGCCGCTACCCCCGTTGTTCAAGGCCGGGGGAGGGCACCGGCCCGAGGTAGGGGACGAGGGCGTCCCCGAGCAATTCCATTCATATCACCACACAGGACCCTACTATAGAGGAGCCGGGTGAGGTGCCCCCAACAGGTCCTGCTCCCGTGGACTTTATGACAGCGCCAGGCTTCCAAGAGGTCATGGGTCGTATGATGAGATTTATGGATACTATGTCCTAGGCTAGTTTATTTCCAGTGGATCCTGCCACATCTCAGGCAGGAGGGGGAGCCCAGACCCCTACTGCCCAGGCTGCAGGCCAGACAACAGCACTTCATCATACCCCGCCCGGGTACACTGCCCGTTGGTGGGGCCCAGCCTATAGCAGCAGCACCTGAGCCCAGGCCAGTTGCAGACGGTGATCCGCAGAAGTTATTAGATAGATGGACTCGGTTGCACCCTCCAGATATCGGGGGTGAGCGGGGCGAGGATTCCCAGGATTTTGTTGACAGGTGCGGGGACAGGCTGCACAATATAAGGATATTAGAGTCCCATGGAGTGGACTTCACTACGTTCCAGCTAGAGGGCAGAGCTCGTAGATGGTGGCAATCGTATATTCTCAGCAGGCCAGCAGATTCTCCTCCCATTACCTGGGAGCATTTCACTCAGATGTTTCTAGACAGGTATATCCCGCCCTCTGAGAGGGAAGAGATGCGATATCAGTTCGAGCAACTGGAGCAGGGACATATGTTAGTCACAGATTATGAGGCTAGATTCTCATAGTTGTCTCGCCACGCACTTATGATATTTCCTACTGATGCTGAGAGGGTGCGGAGATTTGTAGGAGGGCTACACTCCGTTATTAGGGCCAATAGGCCCGAGCGGTGGAGATGGGGACTCCCAATGAGCTGGTGGTCGAGATAGCTCGTCGGATTGAGGGCTATCGATCGAGACGCAGAGAGTAGGGTCAATAGGACAAGAGAGCCAGATTCTCCGGGGATTTCAGAGGTGCTCCAGTTAAGGGAAGAGGTCAGTTTAGTAGAGATCAGCCCAACAGGACTCCATATTCAGCACCCCCACCACCTCCTCGAGGTGTTCCAACGAGGGCTCATTTCAGCGACATGCCAGAGCGTTCCTACCGCCGTCCATCCATTCAGAGTTCAGCTAGTGGTTATTCCAGTTATCCGAGATTCCCCAGTCCCTACTTTAGTGCTATGACAGAGAGTACATATCGCTCTCCGTCCATTCAGGTTCCTCTTCGGGGCAGCAGGCTATGATACCCAGAGGTTGTTATGAGTGTGGGGATCCAGGTAATATGAAGAGGCATTGTCCCAGGCTTCAGGGCAAAGTGGTGTAGCAGGATTATCAGCCTATGGGTCAAGCACCAGTCGTCAGGCCACCTAGAGGTGGGGGAAAGGTCGGCAGGGGTCGTCCTAGAGGTGGACGCCAGTCAGGGAGAGGTCAGCCAACTCCTATTCATTATGGCGAGGCTCAGTCTTCCAGTGCTCCAGCTAGATTCTCTGCTATCCTGGCCAAATCAGATGCAGTGGCCTCAGACGCCGTGATCACATGTATTATTATAGTATGTGGTAGAGAGGCATCGGTGTTATTTGATCCAGGATCCACTTATTCCTATGTTTCGGTCTTATTTGCTCATTTTCTGGATGTCGCTCGTGAGTCCTTGGGTTCTCCTATTTATGTGTCCACTCCCGTGGGCGATTCTGTGGTTGTAGACCGGATTTGTCAGTCCTGTGTTATTTCGTTTTGTGGGTTCGAGACTCGAGCAGATCTCTTATTGCTCGACATGGTTGATTTCGAGATTATTTTAGGCATGGATTGGCTGTCTCCTTATCATGTCATGCTAGATTACCATGCCAAGACAGTTAGTTTAGCCATGCCAGAGTAGCCTAGGCTAGAGTGGAGAGGTTCCTCAGTTAGTGCAGCCAACCGGGTTATTTCATTCATGAAGGCTCGACACATGGTCGAGAAGGGTTGTCTGGCCTACCTCGCTTATGTGCAGGATGCCACCGACGATTGATTTAGTGCTAGTTAAGCGAGATTTTGCTGATGTATTTCCTTCAGACCTTTCGGGCATGCCTCCGGATCGTGCTATTGATTTCTGCATTGATTTAGCCCCAGGCACCCAGCCTATATCTATTCCTCTGTACCGTATGGCTCCGAAAGAGTTGAAGGAGAAACTTGAGGAGTTGTTAGCTAAGGGGTACATCAGACCAAGTGAGTTCCTGGTGATGTCCTTTGGCTTGACTAAATCCCTAGCAGCATTCATGGACATGATGAATAGGGTGTTCGGGCTGTATACTGATTCCTTTGTCATTGTCTTCATTGATGACATTTTGATTTACTCAAGTAGCCTGGGGGAGCACGAGCAGCATTTGAGAGTTGTGCTCCAGACTTTGCGAGAACAGAAGCTATATGCTAAGTTCTCCAAGTGTGAGTTCTGGTTGGATTCCGTGGAATTCTTAGGGCATGTGGTATCCGGAGAGGGTATCAAGGTTGATCCTCAGAAGATCGAGGCAATTCAGAGTTGGTCGCGTCCTACTTCATCTATAAAGATCAGGAGCTTTTTGGACCTAGTAGGCTATTTTCGCCGATTTGTAGAAGGGTTCTCTTCTATTGCAGCTCCATTGACTAGATTGACTCAGAGGAATTCCCCATTTCGATGGGCTGACGAGTGTGAGGTGAGCTTTCAGAAGCTCAATACAGTATTGACCTCAGCACCAATTCTAGTATTGCCCTCCGGTTCTGGGATGTATACCGTATATTGCGACGCTTCGCGTGTTGGCTTGGGGTGTGTATTGATGCAAGAGGGGAGAGTTATTGCTTATGCTTCACGCCCATTGAAGGTTCATGAGAAGAATTATCCTGTGCACGATTTGGAGTTGGCGTCGATTGTTCATGCTCTTAAGATTTGGAGGCACTAGTTGTATGGAGTGTCATGTGAGGTTTATACAGACCACCGTATCTTGCAGCACTTGTTCAAGCAGAAAGATCTTAATTTGAGGCAGCGTAGATGGCTTAAGTTGTTAAGGATATGATATCACCATTCTTTATCATCCGGGCAAGGCAAATGTGGTAGCAGATGCTTTGACCAGGGAGGCGGAGAGTTTGGGTAGCTTGGCTTATATTGCAGTAGAGGAGAGACCTCTAGCCTAGGACGTTTAGTCATTGGCCAATCGCCTGGTGAGATTAGACCTTTCAGAGCCTCGTCGAGTTCTTGCACATGTGGTTTCTCAATCTTCGTTATTGGGGGAGATGAAGGCTCGGTAGTATGATGATTCGTGTTTGGCAGAGCTACGAGAGACAATGGTTCCAGGTAGGGCCAAGGAGATAATTATTGGCGAGGATGGTATTCCGAGACTTCTGGGCCGCTTATGTGTTCCTAAGGTTGATGGTTTGAGGGAGAGGATTCTATAGGAGGCACACAGTTCTCGGTATTATGTTCATCCTGGTGCTACGAAGATGTATCGTTATTTGAAGCAACATTACTGGTGGAGGTGAATGAAGAAGGACATTGTGGAGTATGTGGCTAGGTGTCTTAATTTTCAGCAGGTTAAGTATGAGCACCAGAGGCCAGGAGGCCTACTTCAGCTGATGCCCATTCCTGAGTTAAAATGGGAGCGCATCACTATGGACTTCGTGGTTGGGTTACCTCGGACCTTATGGAAGGCTGACGCGGTTTGGGTCATTGTGGATAGATTGACCAAATCGGCGCATTTCATTCCAGTGGCTACTACATATACTTCTAAGAGGTTGGCACAGATCTACATTCGGGAGATAGTCCGATTGCACGGTGTGCCGATTTCTATTATATCAGATCGAGGTCCTCAGTTCACCTCACATTTCTGGAAAGCATTGCATTGTAAGATGGGTATCCAGATAGACCTCAGCACAGCATTTCACCCTTAGACTGATGGTCAGTCGGAGCGTACAGTTCAAATATTGGAGGACATGCTCAGGGCATATGTGATTGACTTCGGGGGTCAGTCGGACCAGTTCTTTCCTTTGGCCGAGTTTTCTTACAATAATAGTTATAACTCTAGTATTGAGATGGCACCATTTGAGCCTTTGTATGGTCGGTTGGTTTGAGCCTGGCGAGGCTAAGTTATATGGCACCGACCTGGTGAGGGACGCTTTGGAGAAAGTGAAGTTGATCCAGGAGAGGCTCTGCACAGCACAGTCCAAACATAAGAGTTACGCGGATCAGAAGGCGCGTGATGTATCATCTATGGAGGGAGATAAGGTCCTGTTGAAAGTCTCGCCTATGAAGGGTATTATGAGGTTTGGGAAGAAGGGCAAGCTAAGCCCGAGGTTTATAGGTCCCTTCGAGGTGTTGAGGCGAGTTGGGGAGGTTTCTTATTAGCAGGCCTTGCCTCCCAGTTTACCAGGGGTTCATACAGTCTTTCATGTATCCATGCTCTGGAGGTACTACGCCGACATCTCTCACATGGTTGATTTCAGCACTATTCAGTTGGATGAGAGATTGGGCTACGAGGAGGAGCCAGTTGCAGGTCCAAGAGAGTTTTTGCAGTGAAGGTCCAGTGGAGGGGCCAACCAGTCGAGGAGGCGACCTGGGAGTCCGAGGAGGACATGCGGAGCAGATATCCGCACTTATTCAGCACTTCAGGTATGATTCTAGACTCGTTCGAGGACGAACGTTTGTTTAAGAGGTAGAGAATGTAACGACCCGACAGGTCATTTTGCATTATCGGACACCGTTTCCCTAAATGAAACTTTCCATAGAGGCTTATTGTGATTTATGCCTTGCGGGGACGGGTGGTGATCACGCTCAACTATGTCTTCTATAAAGACTAAACGGGCGTTGCAAATATAAATCT
>MDKJ01263963.1:0-11765 GCA_005239525.1 Nicotiana knightiana | reverse complement strand
ATAAAATTAATTGATTTATTGGGATTTTTATAGGACGATACGACGAGTAAAAATCACATGCTCGCAGGTGTTATTTGGCATCCAATCTTATTGCAATCAACTCTTCCCTTTACCAGCTAAGGTAATACTAATAGTTGAAGCCCATTGCAGAATCTACTTGTGGTCTAGGTGATACAATTACAAAGAAGGCCACTATTGCTTGGGAGAAGATCTCCCTGCCTAAGGCTACATGGGGTCTTAACTTGCATAATCTCCAGGTATGGAACAAAGCTGAAATTGCAAAGACACACTGGGATTTGATTCATAAACAGGATAAACTTTGGATAAAATGGATCCATGCCTACTACATCAAGGATCAGAGTTTGGCAACTATGACCATTTCGCTCTAGTTGGATGGTTAGAAAAATTCTGGGGGCAAAAGATACCATTGGCAGCTGAGCAGACCACGGCTAAACATAAGAGTATCATTAAACAAATATACTTACAACTGATACTAGATTACCCAAAGGTAAGGTGGAGAAAATTAATGTTCCAGAATTTTGCAAGACCAAAAGCCTAATTCACAATGTGGCTGCAATGTCCGGACATACTTCTAACAGTGGATAGATTGATGAGATGGGGGCTTAATGTACAAGATGTATGTACAATGTGTCAAGCTCACAATGAAACAAGAAACCATTTATTTGTTGAATGCAGATATACTCAGGAAATTTGGAACAGAGTCAACAAGTAGATGCAACAACAACTCTATGGTACTATAATGTAAAGAAGCTATTACTGAAAACATTTTGCAAAGCATAAACCTTCCAAAAGAGATAAGCATTTGTTAAATATCCAAACTTACAATATTTTCATGTAAGATAAGCGACCAAGCTCCGACGATAATTTTCGTGACAGATTCAAATCCAGTAATTGCCTGTTAAGAAGAGAAATTCAAGAACTTATGACATTGTATATTATTGAAACAGAGTCTACTGAGACTTATTAAGCAAGATTTACAGTGAAGATATTGATCCGATATGTCATGAATATTTGGATTAAGTCCAGTGACAATTCTCCACTCATATCCTCCAGATCTAGGTGTCGCTTTCTAATTCTCTATGGCAGCAACTTTACCAGTTAGAACAATACAAAGGATGCGAATTAGAGAAAGGAGGGGAGAGCTTTAATTAAAGCAGGTGTGGAACTTCTCATAGAGAATTAGAAAGCGACACCTAGTTCTGGAGGATATGAGTGGAGAATTGTCACTGGACTTAATCCAAATATTCATGACCTATTGGATCAATATCTTCACTATAAATCTTGCTTAATAAGTCCAAGGAAGAGTAACATTAGGATTCTAGTTAATTCTTTATCTACTAACCCTATATATTGCAGGATGTTCTTATTGTACAGGTACGCACAAAAGCAGAAGTTAAACATGAATTGAGAGCAAAATAACAAGGCAATTTTGCAAGCAGTTTGTGTGAGATTTGAGGGTGCAAACCTAAAGCTACTTGAACTAGCTAGAAAAACCAATTCCAACTGTCTGTCTTTTAGTTTAGTTTATCTATAGTAGGTTATTTTATATTGTACCTTTCAACTTTATATTCCAAGAGATTGTTAAAAGTATACAAGGGAGGACAACAAAAGCTAAACTCATTAAAATGATCGATATATGCTGAAGTTATATATGCCATATGGAAAGAGAGGGAGTGCAAGAGTTTTGAAGGACTGGCTAGATATTGTGAATGAGTGGAAAATAGATAGAATGTGTATGTAGCTGCAGGGCTGCTGGGTAGCTGAAACGCTTAATGCAAAAGCTAGTTTTCTAAGTTTCTTCCTTAATCTACACATGGCACTATTGTGCAGGAAAACTAGGGTCTTTGATTATGTTTTCTTTTCTTTGAGATTAGCTGGTTGAGTTGTGCTAAGCTAATGATTTGTAATTGCTTTGGTGATTAATAAAAAGCCTTAATTACCCAAAAAAAAAAGAAGCAAAAATTGATTGTTTGAGTTACATATCTCAGAGTACTAACCAAGTAGGAAATTTAATTACTCAAAAGTCTTTTCGATCTATAAAAAAAATCCATGAACAAAGCATGCAAGAATTCAGTAGTAATAAGATGTATATACAGTAAGTGCGATGATTTATTTCACGGGCATGGTCCCTAGTTCAAGTCCAGGATGGCACAACTAGTTCCAACAGGCTCGTGCTAAGCTTCGGCCCAAACTTAGAATTGGTTCTTAGTTCAGTTAATCTATTATGGAGGCTTTTGCATTCGTACCCACTTTTTGTGCCACGTTTTAACTTATACCCACTTTATAAAAAAATTGCATCCGTACCCGCTTTTGCGCATAACTTCAGCATGCGGGGCTGAAGTAGCAAAGGCAATCACGCAAAACTTCAGCATTCTAGTAGACGGGCCTGAAGTATCTTGCGAACTTCAGATTTAGAGCTGAAGTTGTTGTCTTGTAACTGGGGAACTTCAGCATACGGGGCTGAAGTCCCCCCAGTTACACTGGGGAAATTCAGCTCTAGAGCTGAAGTTTTGTCTTTGTAAACTGGGGAACTTCAGCATACGGGGCTGAAGTTTTGTCTTTGTAACTGGGAAACTTTAGCATACGGGGCTGAAGTTCCCCAGTTATAAAGACAAAAACTTCAGCATACTGGGCTGAAGTTCCCCAGTTTACAAAGACAAAACTTCAGCTCTAGAGCTGAAGTTCCCCAGTTTGTCTTTGTAATTGTCTTTATAACTTGGGAACTTCAACTTTAAAGCTGAAGTTCGTAACTGGGAAACTTTGTCTTTGTAACTGGGGAACTTCAGCCCCGTATGCTCAAGTTTTGTCTTTATAACTGACGAACTTCAGCTTAACTGGTGAACTTCAGTTCAACGAGGGAAAAGGAGCTGAAGTTATTTAAAAAGTGGGTATAAGTTAAAAGTTTTTTAAAAAGCGGGTATAAGTTAAATGGGGGCGACCAAATAGGATGCTCCGCGCAATTTTTACTCTATAATGAGTTATCACTATCATTTTTTATATTTAGAAAATAGTTATTATTCTGAAATTTTACAATTTTAAAAGTAAAATTTCAGGATTATTCTGATGTTTTATTTGTACAATTTGAAACTCCATTATAGTGATTATTTCAAAGACATGATCGAAAAGTGATCAGTGAGCGCTATTCTTATAATATTATAGGAATGTAGGGCTAATTTGGATCTACTATGTAAT
This sequence comes from Nicotiana knightiana, assembly GCA_005239525.1. Lineage (NCBI taxonomy): Eukaryota > Viridiplantae > Streptophyta > Magnoliopsida > Solanales > Solanaceae > Nicotiana > Nicotiana knightiana. Next base: position 8,552 of record MDKJ01263963.1, on the reverse strand, counting down.
TTATGAGTTCACGTGAATCTAGTAATTTTAGCTATATCGTGAAATCCACTAAATAATTTCTCCTAATTATAACTATTATTGTTATTAATTTAAAATCATTGTAGGAACTCATTAATTTCAAGTTTTAAAATTCAGAAATAAAAATAAAAATAATAATTAAAAGAAAAACCCCCCACAGCAACTAGTCCCCATGTCTTTTTCTAACAGTCACCACTAGCTAAAACTCTCAAATGAAAAATCCCAAAATCCTCCACTCCACTGCTTCACTACTTCACTTTCCATTATCCTCTAAATAGCTATCATTCCCTTTGTCATTTCTACTCCATATTCAAGGTAAGCCTTTTAAAAACTCAATCTTGATAACACCCACCAAGCCCTTTTAGCTGAATTTTTACTTAGTTTTCATATAAATTTGGGAATTAGCCCTTTAAAAATCTAATCTTGATAATTCACCACCAACCCCTTTTAGCTAAATTTTGACTATTTTCTAATAAAGTTTGAATCTTGATGAATTAATGCTGAAGTTATTAGCTTTTATTGAGGCCACTTTGATTCATGGCCTCTTTGAAATTGTCTTTTTATGTAGACAAGTCATGGGAATCCAAGAAACTTAATTTTACAGAGAAAGCTGTAAACTTTACTGATTCTAAGTGTTTGGTTCCTTCATTTTTGGGTTGTGGATATGTTGGTGGTGCATTTGTGGTTAACCCCTTTTGTAGTTTGAAGCACATTAGAGTTTCAAGATTAGAAACTGAGGAATTAGAGACTTCTGAGTTGAGTTTAGATGGTGAAAGGGTGGAGAATTTTGAAGGTGATTTAGGAAATGAGAGTTTGGTTTCTGAAAGATTAAATCTTGGTGGGGTTTCACAAAACGGGAAGTTTAATGTTTGGAAGAGATTTAGGAGGATCAAGAGAGGAGCGAAAGACTCGAAATATAGGCCTAGTTTTAGAAAGGAAGATAAGAATCATGGAATGCAAGAAAAAACCAAGATTGTGTTTGATGAAATTAGTGAGGAGAATGTGATAGATAGTCAAAATGGGGTTGATTTTGATGCTGGGAATATCGGGTCTGACTCGAGTTTGGAACGCTGCAATGCGATATTGAAACAACTCGAAAGTAGTGACGATGGGAAAGCGTTGAGTTTTTTCCGATGGATGCATAAAAATGGGAAGTTGAAGCAAAATGTTACTGCCTATAATTTGATACTCCGTGTCTTGGGGAGAAGAGGGGACTGGGATGGTGCGGAGGCTATGATTAAGGAAATGAGTCTGGAGTCAGGTTGTGAGCTTACTTATCAGGTTTTCAATACCCTTATTTATGCTTGCCATAAGAAAGGGCTCGTGGAGTTTGGTGCTAAGTGGTTCCACATGATGTTGGAGAATGGAGTTCAGCCAAATATTGCGACTTTCGGAATGCTAATGGCTCTATATCAGAAATGTTGGAATGTTGAGGAAGCAGAATTCACATTTTCAAAGATGAGGAGTCTCAAAATTATGTGCCAATCTGCATATTCAGCTATGTTGACTATATATACGCGAATGAGATTGTATGATAAAGCAGAAAAGATCATTGGCTTTTTGAGGGAAGATGAAGTAATTCTGAATCAGGAAAATTGGTTGGTTCTGCTCAATGCTTATTGTCAACAAGGCAAGTTAACAGAGGCTGAGCTGGTCTTAGCTTCAATGAAGCAATCTGGTTTTTCGCCAAATATAGTTGCGTACAACACATTGATCACTGGATACGGGAAGATTTCCAATATGCGTGCTGCACAACGCTTGTTTGGTGATCTTAAAAGAGTCGGAGTGGAGCCTGATGAAACAACTTACAGGTCTATGATTGAAGGGTGGGGCCGTGCAGACAATTATGAGGAGGCAAGGAGATACTATGTGGAACTGAAAAGACTCGGACACAAACCAAACTCGTCTAATTTGTACACGATGCTGAATTTACAAGTGAAGCATGGAGATGAAGAGAATGTTGTTAGAACTGTTGAGGAAATGATGCACTCTGGCAGTGAAAAGTCAACCGTCCTTGGCATTCTTTTGCAAGCATACGAGAAGCTTGAATGCGTTCACAAAGTTCCTTCGATTTTGAGAGGTTCTTTATATGATCATGTTTTGAAAAACCAGATATCTTGTTCGAGTCTGGTAATGGCTTATGTGGAAAACAGCATGATAGATGATGCATTAAAAGTTTTAAGGGAAAAACGGTGGGAGGATGCTTTATTTGAGGACAACTTGTACCATTTGTTAATTTGCTCGTGTAAAGATTTCGGATATCCAGAGAATGCTGTGAAAGTGTTCACTTGTATGCCGAAATCTTATAAGCCGAACTTACACATAATATGCACTATGATAGACATTTACAGTACAATCGACGATTTTGCTGAAGCTGAAAAGCTTTATCTAATGTTGAAGAATTCAGATGTTAAACTGGACATGATAACTTTTAGTGTTGTGGTAAGGATGTATGTGAAATCTGGAGCTTTAGAAGAAGCCTGTTCTGTGTTGGACGCAATGGAGAGACAAAAAAACATTTTTCCAGACACATATTTGCTCCGTGATATGCTCCGGATCTACCAGCGATGTGACAAGCAGGACAAATTGGCGGATCTTTATTACAAACTTCTGAAAAGAGGAGTCATTTGGGATCAGGAGATGTACAGCTGTGTCATAAACTGTTGCGCTCGTGCATTGCCAGTTGATGAGCTTTCAAGGCTTTTTGACGAGATGCTTAAACATGGATTTTTACCCAATACAGTGACCTTCAATGTTATGCTTGACGTTTATGGAAAGTCGAGGCTCTTCAAAAGGGCAAGAGAAGTTTTCTCGATGGCTAAAAAGCGTGGTTTGGCTGATGTTATCTCTTACAACACACTCATAGCTGCATATGGAAGAAGCAAAGACTTCAAGAATATGTCATCAACCGTCAAGAACATGCATTTCAATGGCTTTTCGGTTTCTCTTGAAGCTTACAATTGTATGTTGGATGCCTATGGGAAAGAAGGACAACTGGAGAAATTCCGTAATATCTTGCAAAGACTGAAGGAATCCGGTCATTCTTCTGATCATTACACCTATAACATTATGATAAACATTTATGGTGAGCTCGGGTGGATTGAAGAAGTTGCAAATGTACTGACTGAATTGAAAGAATCAAGAATTGGACCTGATTTGTGCAGCTATAACACATTAATTAAGGCATATGGAATTGCTGGTATGGTTGAAAGTGCAGTAGATTTGGTCAAGGAAATGCGCAAAAATGGAATTGAACCTGATCGAATAACCTACGCTAACCTAATCAATGCATTACGGAAAAATGATATGTTTCTCGAGGCTGTTAAGTGGTCTTTATGGATGAAGCAGATTGGATTGTAAGATCCAAATCTGACAAATATTGCTGTTATTAATCGTGGCTCACTCATCTCCAGTTTAAAGGTATTACATGTTATGCACACACATATGTTCATATTGATCTTCTTTGAATTGTACTGTATAATCTCTTGTTGACTGCAAGTGTCCTAGTTTCTATAGTTTCTGGCACCGCAACGCGCCTTCCCATGAAGTAGTTTGCATCCATTAGACCATTACTCCCTCCGTCCCAATTTATGTGGTGTTTGGCTGTGCACGCAGTTAAGAAAGAAAGAAGACCTTTGAATATTGTGGTCTAAACAAACAATAGATATTTTGTATGGCTATAAATCATCTCGTTAAGGGTAAAATGGGAAATTTAAAGTTAATTTGTATGGCAATTTTGTCATTCTTTCTGGTAATGACTAAAAAGATAAAGTATAACATAAAATTGAGACGGAGGGAGTAATATATTTGGCATATTTTATTACTGTATAACCTAGATTATTAAGACTGCAGAACTTTACGAGGTCATGCATATGTTAGTATTGAAACTGACCCGTCGAGGATTTCATGTGTTCTTTCAACTGCTGACACGCTTATAACTCGTGTAACTGCATGTCTTTCAATGCCATTTTCTCGACTTATTAACAGTGTGATTCATTTTGGCCTTTGCAGGTCAAAGGCTTTTATTTCTTGTACAGTTGACACTATAGTTTCCGGCAAAGGTTTTACTGAGTAACCTGGAGTATCAGCGATGCTGGCTTGAGACATGTTACAGCAGGTCGTAGAAGACCATGTATATGCAGTCGTCTACTTGCGCGCAAAGTTTGTGTAACGTAATGTAAAGACAACTGTGTAATTATTGTCCCATAATACACCGGTTAGTGTATAGTCTTAACAATTTCAGGAGAGAAGATAAAGCTTACTGTGATTGCTTAGTTGATCATCTGTATCTCCAGGAAGTCAGATCTTTGCTGTAATAAGTCAAAATGGTAAAGGCTCTAAACCTTTTAGAGTGTATTAGCTGCTATATAGCTGATCCATTTTTGGTATAGTTTCAATAAAAATCTCTGTCATTGTGTTATCTCCTTTTGAAATTCATTTCTTTTAAGTGTTAAAATTAGAAAGTCTTCGGTATGAATTTGAGAGGTGAAGCCAAAATCTAAGGGGGGGAAGTACACAAATAGCCATTTTTAGGACTGCTATTTAGGATTTAGCTCGTATTTATTTTGTAACTTTAGGAATTTGTGTCTTGAAAAATTGAACTGAAAAATTGAAATTCAGGAAACATTGACTAATTTCAAAAGAGCAGCCCTCTAAATGGCTGTCTGGTATCATTTCTAAAAATTCTAAGGGGTCGTTTGGTTGGGAAACAAGCTATCTTATGATTAATTATCCCGGGATAGTTATCTCATCTTCCCATGGGGATAAAAAACATTACAATCGGAATAACCAAGATTAGTTATACCATGATTTTTATTCCAATTAAACGTGAAATAAACTCATATTAAATTTAATCCCGAAATTAATTACCCCTAATCCCTGTACTAAACGAGCCCCAAGGGTGTAGGTGTGGCAGCCCAAGACATGATCCCTTTATATATCTTATGTGACCTATGATTGTGAGAATGAGTTTCCCAAATGTGAAATTCAACAAACATTTAAGACAATGAGTTGAGAAACCTAAAAAACTATTATAAATCTCGATTGATGCTCGATATGGGACACTATGGAACTCAATAACCATAACAAGTGGCTTCCTTTTTCGTACTTAAGGGTGTGATTTAGGGGTCAATGAAGTAGGTGAAAACGCGGGAAAATCAGGGTTAAAATAACGCTTGGTAATTTTAGAGAGCCATCTTGAGAGATTTTTTTCGCTATAACTATCTGATATTCGAAACTCACTGACCCGATTAATTCAGATTCACATCACGTATAATCAAGCGATCTCTATCATAGGTTTCTCCATTCTCAAAAATCAAATCCGAAACCTCTCGTCAAGGGTGGAGGATCCTTCTATCCCACTACATCTTTTGGTAATGACTATTTATTGTACGGAATTCGCAACCTCATTTTATAGTTTTCCTGCCAGACATATGCCTGTAATTGGTTTCAAGTAACTTAATATTGATTCTTTTATACTACTAGTGTATAAATTTTTATCAATAAAAATCCTAAAAAGACCACTTTCTAGTTTCTTCATTTACCTAGTAAAAATTAATTAGATGTTCTTTTTTGCTAATTTTCACATATTCTTGCTTTCTATATCACCCTTTGCTCACCAAGCCAGTAGCCCGTGGCTTTATAAGAAGTCTACAGCTACAGTTAGCTCAGGTCGAAGAAAGATGCCATCGTTGGACGTTCAATATGTAGTCTCACGATCTGGTACTTATGCCCCGATATTGTTATTGTATATTCTCGTGGGTCGCCACCAGGGAAAGGAGGAGGACACTGCGCGAGATCTATATATATAAATACATGTCACGCATTTATTGAATTAATGTGAATACCGAATGCGAGTAGATTTTTACACTAACATAAACCTAGCACTTTTACATAATGCAAGTTTAGAGATCAAATTCACCTTCGCCAAAAGTCCATATCATGATACCATTGGACGTTTAACATGTAGTTTCACGATCTGGTACTCATGTCTCGACATTGGCATTGTATAATCGCGGGGGTCGCTGCTTGGGGAAGGAGGGGAATACTGGGTGATCTATATACAAACATATGTCATGCATTTACAACCTTTTGCACTAGTGTAAATTTAGAGTTCAAATTCGCCTTCGCCAAAAGTCAATATCATAATATTACGGTACCAAGTAATTAAAAAAAATTGACTCAAGTTAGACCCATCATACTTGTTCCTAATTATTTCTTGAGTTTAATTTTTAAGCTACATATAGTGTTTTTTCTTAATACCTGTTAGTTTTACAGCCAGAAATATTTTTTAAACTTCTTTTACCTTTAGATACAATTAATACTGGTTATATGCAATTGTAATTTGACATGTTAAAAGCTCAACCTTTTACAATAATAACGTACTCGTACGTAATATTGAAACTACTTTATGAATATTTTTACACTTTTGCTCTCCTTAACAGCTTTTGGAAATTGCACGTGTTAAAAAGTTCAACTGCTTTATGCATATTGTTACCTTTTGAACTTTTAAACTCTTGGCCTATGTAACAAGGCTAAATTTAACTTCTCCAAATTGTAAAAATAGCACGAGCTAGTCAGTTTTTGGACTGGTCATTCAAAATTAGCCAGTGTTTTCAAAGTCATTAAAAAATAGTCATTATTTTGCTGCAACACAGAAAGTTTATACCGGAGATCGGTGCACCTGTGTATGAACTTTCAGCATATTATGTTGGAACTCCAACACGCAAAAAGTTCCAGCATGATATACTAGAGATTGGAGCACCTGTGTATGAACTTCCAGCATATTAAACTGGAACTCCAGTATATTATGCTGGAGTATTTTCTGGATTTTGAACAGTGTTTTCATTCAGATTTATCTTTATATGAAAAGTGGATAAATTTTGATTACTTTTGAAGTTGTGGCTATTTTTGAATGACCAATTGTAAATCTGGCTATTTTTAAATTTCTTCAGTAAGTGTAACAACAAGCCAAAAGAAACAATATCATATAAAATATTAGTATCACTTGAGGTAAATTTATAGTTTTATTACTAAAGGAAAAGAAAACAATATTTGTAGATTCATGATTTAAACTCAATTAATGTCAAGTATCACTGCAATCGCTACTCGTTGTGATACTTTTTAATTTTCTTATTTACATAAAACTCGAGGAGATAATAGCAATATATTTACGTTCATTACTAAATAAAATACATTCTCCAAGATCTTTGAGATATGACTAGAAAAAGAACTACCGTGTCAATTGATGTTTTTTTTCGAAGAAATGATGAAAACTCGAAAATCGATGAAACAATAATATCCAAAATTAATTGGAAACTTGAACTCGCTTTAATTGAATTGAAATTTTTATTTTTTAATCGCGATTAATCTCATGTAACAACAAGCAACCTAGTTAATGGTGTTTAATTAGGCTGTCACATGAGATAACAATGGCACAAATGTTCTCATATTCATGTCACAATCATTGGTATCAAAACTGAAATTTCAGGGCTAAAAACGTTAATATAACTTCAAATCCAATAATGGAACAAAAGGTACATAAACATGCTCTAAACTGGCAAATACGTCCTTCAATTTTGGGTGTGCATAAGTAGGTACCTCAATTTGTCTCTATTGTGTCAGTTGGATACTCCAACTTACAAAATAATCATCTAGACTACTCCAAAATTTATGTGGTACGGTATAGTATTTCTACCTTTCGGTTCGATATTTTCGGTATTCGGTTTCTTAAAATACAATACCAATACCGTACCTAATTAAATTCGTTATGGTTCGTTTTTTCGCCTTTCAATTTCGGTTTATTCGATTTGGTATCTTCGGTTTATTAAGTTTGAATACTAACTAATGCATCGCGTCATAGACCGTAATATTCTAAATTAAAGTACTCAAAAGTACAAAAGTAAAAACATTTGTTGACAAAAGATTTGTCCAAAACTTGCAAATATCAACCTAAAGAGAGAAAACTGTACACAAAAGAATAAATTTGATCATTAGAAATGTCTTGTTACTTGTTTAGAGTTAATTGATGAACTTAGAGAATAAATAAAGTAAAATTTTAGATTTTTATATTTATGTTATAATTAATAATATGTGTATTGTGTAATATAATATATATTTCGGTACAATATCAGTATTTCATTTTAAAATACCAAATACCATACCAATACCAATATTTTTTAAAACGTAAATCAAATACCATATCAAATACCAAGTACCAAATTATGCAAAGCCCTAATGCCATGTTAGCATGTGTGTTTACGTAACTTTATACTAGTTGAGGCGCCTACTTGTTCACACCAAAAGTTAGAGGACATACATTCGAGCTGAGGTCAAGTTTAAGGGTCCGTTTATGTATTATGCCTAAAAATAATGGACCATTTTTGTCAATGTTCTTTTCTTTTCCTCTCTTTGAAGCCTACACGTGAAAATTAGACAAGAAATTGCTTGATTGCCTCCCCTTTTATAATTCCCTTTTTCTATGGTCCTCCTCCTTCCTCTATTTTGATCTCACCTTCCCCCCTCCCCCCACCCCC
>ML387639.1:80202-96447 GCA_005239525.1 Nicotiana knightiana | reverse complement strand
GGTTCATTGTATCATTGTATAAAGAAGATATAACATATTATTTTCTCCCGTGCTTTCTCACACGGATAACAGAGTTGAGTTTTTAATAGTATGTAGTTGAAGGACTCTTATTCAGAAATTGTACACTGGAGACCTTCATTCCAATTCCAGAAAACAGCCGAGTGACTTTGACAAGAGGGATGGCCAAAAGCATGTATTTGGAGATTGTCAAAAATTCAAATCTCATACAGTTTATGTTTAACTTGACCTGCCAGCATTACAGCTTCTATGTTTAGTTAAAGCAAAGAACTAAAAGGGGCTAATCACAAAGTAAATCTTGAATGTCACGGGCAGAAGATTTCATCTAATGAATAAAAAAGACAATCTTTTTAAGTCGGGGTAAATGATTAATACTTGACGTTGACACGATGAACTGAATACAGCAGGTTCCGTGACTCACTACAAAGCATGAAACTTCATACCTGTATCTCCGGCTTGTAATTGCATAGATTGTATGCAAGGGGTCACACCCTCAAGAACATACATTCTACTGTTGTTGTTTGGCCAAAATCTGAACTGGAATACCCATTCTTTACCCTTCACATCCTGAATCCGCAGAGGAAGGCCTTCTGGTTGAGAAATTGGTGGAAAATATGCCTGAAAATTGAAATAACTTTAAACCAATTAAGAAACTGATGGAGTCGCCAAAAGGAGAAGAGGTAAAGGAAGACCAGGCCTCTCCTACCGTGAGCAAAACAGCAAGTAAACTACATTGACAAAGGGGAAAAAAGGTCGGCAAGGGGGAACGTGTTAAAATGATACTGAAGAAACTAAACGTGAAACTTACTTCGGCACATGCTTTAGGAAGTACCAAACGGCCAATTCGACCTGCATCGCTTGCACTCAGAACCTTCTCAAATAATGGTATGATGGTGGAATTTGAGCTTGAAAAGACATTGTCAAGGAAATCATGTAATGAAATAGGTGAACAGCAATCAATCTAATTTAAGAACTCATGATGGATACTCTCCAGATATTTGCTGCAACTCTTGATCTGTTATCCTCGGCCAATAACGTGGAAGCAGCTGATTCTTAATCCGACCTTCAACAGGTGGCCTGGCAACACGAATCTGTGAAATTATGCCAGCGTTTGTCTCTGATCTCACAGCAGAGGTAGATTTTGGCGGTTTGGGCAAGAGGCTTCGAGACCTAGCCCCTTGTTGCAAGGAAGAAATTCTCTTGTTCAAGTCCCCCTCATCCATTGTAGCAGGAAAAAGTTTTGTGTTCGGTGAAGGTGCAGACAGAGCAATGCTTAAATTTGTTTGCACCTGTGATCCATGAATTTCATTAACGCCTATGTATCCGTTATACGAATCCAATTTGACGTTCTTAGATGACTCGGCAGAAGCCTGACACAAACTTGATGAAAATGTGCATGCAGATCCTCCAGCAGGATGGAAAGCTTCTTCCATTTTTATTTGGCCTATAGGCTTATTTGTGTTGTCATTCTGGTGCGGGAGCACAAGTACAGGATCAACACTGTCAGAACCCTCTCTTTTATTAGGTTCAGAACCATTCATCTGACTGCCCAAAGAAGTTGAAGGCGTTTCACCAACACTGTTTGAGTTAGAAGTTCCAAAAGCTTTGGCCTTTACATGATTTGGTGTCTGCAGAAAAAATTGGAAGAACGTGATGCATGACGCAACATAATTCCTAAGTTTCTAATAGTGAAAATCTAAGAAAACAATGTCTTGTCTAGCAAACTCAATCTGTCACATTCAGTGAAAGAATATACTTGCATATTAAACAATACACTTGCTTAACTACATTACAAAAATAAATAGGGTGTCCGCTCTTGAACAATGTTAGAGAAGAATCAGGAAATAGAACAGTTAACCAGATGGCAAGCACCAGTACAATTTGCTGATTTTTTTCCTTAGGGGTGATTTTTTTGATAAAATCAGTAGGAGCAATCCATGAGTTATTAGACTTTTATGTGTTATTCAGATGTTTTATGGACAACTACTTAAATTACAATCCATAGAGATCTTGCAAGCAAACTTCAAAAGTAACAATTTGTTTGTGCAACACTTATATCATATGTTCACAGTACATGTCATAGATGTATATAATTTATCTCACAGCATGTAGTTGACAACTTCTAGCACAGCTGACACAATTAATGCCCCCACTATCAAGCAGCTCCAGCAAAGAACTAGAAGCAATGCATCCGCAATGAAGACGCTGCCAATACCAAAATTAGTTTCAAAGGTTAGTTATCGGAATCTCTGCAGAGAATCAGATTATACTATGAAGCAAAAAGACAATTTTGCAAACTAACCTTGCCACATGAAATACAATCCCTCCAACCAGTGTCCTCCGAGTGGAATAAATCACAGAAGACGAGTTGCTCATAAGCAGTCCTGGGGTAAATCCAAATCCCATGTTATGACATCTGGAATTTGTGATCTAATTCTTAGGAAAATGGGAGTGAAATTAACAGAGTAACAAGATGGTGCATACGAACTTCACGTGATAAATTGTAGACCTAAACAAATTTAATTTTATGAGATCTGTTAAGCCTTCATGTAGATAGTTTATGTGAAGTCCTAGACCTAACTTGAGTCAGTCACTACTTGTTTAAACTCATCTCCACTTTTATCGGCAACTAACATTTCTAAGTATAATATTAACAAATCTACCATTTCACAGCATTCACCTTTCCGGTGTTTAGTATTAGCCGCTAACCTAAGGTAAATTCTTTTATCCCTCTATCAATCCACGTTAATTTACTGCTAGGTAGAGTGATCTTTCGTCAAAGAGCGACAAAGCTGCCAAAAAGAAAAAAGAAAAAAACTCGCTTTTATACAACAAGAACCACATTGATAATGCAAATCCTTAGAAGAAGTCAAGCAGGTTAATCTGCACCGACTTCCTAAGGGACAATAATAAGTGATACACAACGCAGAAGGATTATCTTTCCCACAATTGAGTTTCTAACCTTTCCAGAACTAGAGTTCAGTTGAGCAGCCATTACTTGGTGCATGAACGGGACCAGGAAAGTATTTTTACAACATAATATGAGTTCTCTCAGGTTGGGTATGCAATCTCTAATTAGAAAAGGTAAAGTAACTGTTTCATTGAATTCAAGAACAATTTCACAAATAAGGGGTAATCAGCCAATATATAAAACATGATTTAACAAGTATCTTTCAGCAAAATGAAAACTTTAACATAAAACACAGAAACAATTCAGACTATACATACTCCTTCTGTTCCAAAAAGAGTAACAATTTCAAAGAACAAAAGGTCAAACCATCTAATTTTCGGTCTCAACTCTCAATTAGGACATTGGTTCCTTAGTCATTCTACAATATATCTACAACTTCAAAATCTACACAAAGACTATATAAGTGACAAACTTTTTACAATTATACACATCTAAAACTGCTTCACAACCTAAATAGTAATTGTATCATAATATAAACTGAACAAACAGAGGGGGGTAATAAATAACAACAATAATAAAATTTGAATTTACAGAACATAAAATCCAGCATAAAGAGAGAGAGAGAGAGATCTAAATTGTAAATGAAGTGAATTACCCGCATTTATCACAGAGGCAGGCAAATTCACCAGATTTCAAAGGCCACCCTTTTTTCCACTCAATTGAAGAAGTAGCCCCACATATTCCATTCATGCAAATCTTAGAATCCATTTAAGCCCTAATACAGCATAATCTTCCTCTAATACAGTATTGTTAGTAATAATACTTCATAGCCAAAAAACCACCAAGAAAAAAAGAAGTTTTTAAAGTAAAAATGAAGTCTTTAGAAAAACCCAATCATGGGAAAAGTCAATAGGAGGAATAATTAGACGTATACGTATAAAGCTAGCAAGCTGCAATGTTTGTGTGTTTATCTGTACTGTGTAGAGTTTGATAGGGGCGGAGGAAGTTTTTAAAATATGTAACAGAGGAATTTTGGAAGCTGAATTCTCCGGTACCGGAAAGTTGTATCGCCGGCGGAGTTGGGGGAGAATATGGAATGCATAAACCAGAGAGAGAGAGAGGAGTAAAGTGTAAAACTGTAAAACTGGAAAAAGCGCATGCACGAAACTTGAAGGGTCAGCAAAGGTCGCCCGCCTTTCCCTTTCGCTTTCTTTCTGTTTATCTTCCACTAACTAACGTATCTGTTGCCCCGGTGCGGTAGAGTTTTAAGTATTCCTTTACACTTAATAAGAGGTTTTGAGTTTCCGTCTTTAATATAAAGTCATCTTTATTAGGAGTATTTTACAAGTTAATATGAAATTTTCTGGTGTGAATTCGGATTAATCGGGCCCTAATATAGATACCGAATATCGGATGAGAAATTTAAAAAAAAAAAACGTCCCTCTTCTTCCCTTCCACTTTTTCTCTCTTTTTGAAATATTTTGAAAATATTTTAATATATCAAAACGACTAGTAGTATCTAAAATCAGTTGTCATGACACATTCACTTTTGAAAACCTTAATTATATTGAAGAAACTTGGATTATCTCATGGAGTATAATATATCTGATTCCAAAGATAATGTGTACGTCCATATGGTAAAACACATATTTTAATATGAGAACCCGAAAAGCATTGAAATATTATTAAACTGTAACCAAAAAAAAGTTATATTATTACAAAGTTAATTGAGCAGTGATAATAATTTAAGAAACATACTTAGTACATTAACATTACCACTTTTAGCTAATTAAAGGAGCTTTGTTTCGGGAGGGGTAGGGGACCCTTGTAGAGCTGTCAAAATGGGTCAGTTCAACCCAGCCTAACCCAATCATCGTGAGCTTTTAAATTTAGTAGGTTCGGACGGGTCAGTCCATCACATGAATGGACCTTAAAATGATCAGCACAATCCAGTCTTGAGAGGGTCGCGGGCTATGACGGGTCGCCCCTTTAATTTTTTTAAGAAAAAAGAATTTTTTTAAATCCTTAAATATTTTTTTGGTCGATTAATCATGTAAACAACTTCTGTTTGCTTAGGGCATAAGAAAAACTTGATATTTGACGAGGAATCTCGTAATTGAAATGCAAATTTTCTATATCTCTAACTCTTCTTTTTTAAAGTTACATGAATATTTTCTTAATATTTTTCTTTCATTTTCCTCAGATTCAAAGATTGCTTCAATATGTTTATATGCCGAGATTTTTTAATTTAGGATTAACACCATTTGCTAAAATCATCATTATAATCCATAAGATTTTAAAATTCCTGAAATTTATTAGTAGTCAATTTTTTTTTTGTGTATTTAAAATTGATCTTTTTCTACGGTAAACAACAACAAATCCAGTAATATTTTCTTTTGAAACTATTAATAATATGCTAAAGTAATACAAACTAATCATTGGCCACTTAAAGTAAGATTTTCTTTTGAAAAAAGATAATTATTAGCCAACTAAAACTTTTCGAGTTCGTTATTAATTAAACAAAAGAAAAACTAATTTTGTCATATTACATGCGTGTCAAAAATCTAAGTTCTAGTTGATATGGAAGGTTAAATGAGCAATCTAGGATTGGAGAATAAGAATTATAGTTAATAATTTTTTTAGTTTTTACATTTTTAATATTAAATATTTAATAGTTAATTAATTTTTGACCCACGGGCCGACTCGGGCTTAGCATCGATCAAGCCTCAAGGGCCAGCGGGCTGACTTGAACCGGGCTTATAAGCCTCAGTTTTAAATGGGCTCAAAAAATCCTAGCCTAACCTTATCCAAGTAGCGGGTTGGATTGGACTGGGGGCTTTTGCATTCATACCTACTTTTTGTGTCACGTTTTAACTTATATCCGTTTTGTAAAAAAGATTGCATCCGTACCCGCTTTTGCGCATAACTTCAGCATACGGGGCTGAAGTAGCATAGGCAATCACGCAAAACTTTAGCATTCTAGTAGACGGGCCTGAAGTAGCTTGCGAACTTCAGCGCTAGAGCTGAAGTTTGTGTCTTTGTAACTGGGGAACTAACTTCAGCTCTAGAGCTGAAGTTTTTGTCTTTGTAACTGGGGAACTTCAACTCTAGAGCTAAAGTTTTTGTCTTTGTAACTGGGGAACTTTAGCATACGGGGTTGAAGTTCCACAGTTATAAAGACAAAACTTCAACATACTAGAGCTGAAGCTTTTATCTTTGTAACTGGGGAACTTCAACTCTAGAGCTGAAATTTTGTCTTTGTAACTGGGGAATTTCAGCCCCGTATGCTGAAGTTTTGTCTTTATAACTGGCGAACTTCAGTTTAACTGTTGAACTCCAGCTCAACGAGGGAAAGGGAGTTGAAGTTATTTAAAAAGTGAGTACAAGTTAAAAGTTTTTTTAAAAAAAGGTATAGGTTAAATGGAGGCGACCAAATAGAATGCCCCGCACAATTTTTACATTGGACTGGCCTCACGAGCTAAGCCCATTTTGACGGCTCTAACCCATGATTATTGTTTTAAAAAAATTTACATAAGTGTCTTAAACCTGTTTTTAATGAAAAAGGTGTTGTAGAAGAAAAAAAGTAAAAAAAATAAATGGGTGAAGAGTGGGAGTCCTAATCAAACAAACAAAAATCCTCTTTCCTTTTTAAACTCCAGTTCTTTGCCTTTGTCTATACGATAGATTGAGAATGGACAGTACTAAACTGAGATACCACCAATCATCATTGCGTAATTAAAGAGATAAGTAAATCAAAAGTTTATTCAATCCCCTAATTGATTACTTTCTTCTACGCGTGCGTGCGTGCGTGCATAATATTGCCTTGCTTATATGACGTCATGCTTGTGAAATGGATAACCAAAAGCATTAACTATAGTAAAGAAACTTTTTTTCTATGTAAAGAATTTTCTCATACTCGGTTATATCCGTGCCGTTGGAATACTATTAACAATGCAGTTTACACATAGTGATGTATTTTTGTTTATGAAATAATTATTTATTTGATTTATTTAATTTAATGAAGTACTATTTTAAATAGATCATTTGTTATATGTGTGTCATTTAATTATATAGTAGACAATTTAGTGTATGGAGTCTTAACTCGTGCACAGAAGATTAAATTGTTGATTCTCATAATTATTAAACTATGTTCACAATTGAAGATATTATTGAGCAAAATATCTTGATGATAGTAGCACAATATTAAAGTATAATTTATTTTGATTATGAGAGTGATTTTACTCCGACTTCTTGTGCTAGTATATTTAGTGTATATTGAACAGACCAAGTATTGAAAAGATATTTTTTATTGAATATGTAAACAAAAATTTTCTCTAATTTATTAAATGAGCTTATACTCCTAGTCTTGATATAATTATTATGATCAATATGATTTGTTTACTATTTTGATTTATCAAAAGGTACAACTCTATTCAGAGTTAGTGTATGCCTAATAGATTGGGTAATGACGAATAGCATTTGTGAAACAATAATTAGTTGATAGAATCCATGACTTGGTTTTGAGTTTGATGATACCCCTTTGTGTAAGCTTATAAGTTTTCATGTGAAAACTCGACCGGTGAATTTTGTATCTGTCACATCAAATAGTTTAAGCAAAATTATAAAATATTTAATTAGTGATTAAATTAAATAATCAGTGATTTAATTTAATTAATTGATATTAACATGGAGGGGTTAAAATAAGTGTTAGTGTATTTTCGAATTTCATATTGAGGAGTTCAGTTGCAGTTTTTTAGTGGAATAAACTATAATTAATTATAGTAGGAATTAATTCATCCAAATTTTCGAATTAATGTTATAATTGATAGTCTCTCATTGTTTCTGCGGTCTCTGCTATCTCTAGTAAAAAGTTGGCCAAGCTTGGGTAAAAAGTGATTTGGGAGAAAAGTCATCATTTGGAGTTAGAGTAGGATTCTACTTGCACAAGCAAAATCCCACACGTTTTTAGCCCCCATTTTGGGTGAATTTCGTGTCTACATAAGGAAGACATTTTTCACTCAATAACTCACTTTACAGTTGTATTGTTTTTGCCCTCTCAAAATAATTTCATCTAAGGTCTTACTTGGAGCATAGTAAAAGATTGCAACCCTGGGTTCTTGCTCTATGGAGGACTTGTGCAACATTTTCAAAAGGTTAGTGCTTCTAACCTCGTAATTATATCACTGCCTAGTTTACATGTTTGTGATACATTAATTATATGTTTGCTTTCGTTGCGCATGTTCTAATACATACATAATATATGTTTTTGCATACATTCTTAACACTAAAATTATAATTATTTAATATACATTTCACCTTAATTATGAGTTAACTATGGTAAGTTATTATAATTTGAGATAAAAACCAAGAGCCTTTTTTTATCAAGTTCAACTGTATTACCATAAGTGGAGAAATAAATATTTAAAAAAAAATATATATATCAGTCAAGTCATCAATTTTTCATGGAATTACCTAGATATGGATTAATTAATTTAGACTACGATTCCAAGCTTAAAACATCAAATAGAGATATCAAGTACTAGTTAGCACAAGAAAGATACAAGTATATGCCTGCATGACAAGTTTACATTCCAAACTGACCTGACATCAATTTAATCAACAAATATACCAAATCTGAGCACATGTATACTGTATGGCACAAGTACCCCTGTCACGACCTAATTTTTCTTTCGTTGGGTATCGTGACGGTACCTAGTCTTAAGTACTAGGTAAGCCTGTCATTATTAAACATTGATCATAATACAATAATCATTTAAGTATTTTTTTTATAAGTCTCTACACCTTACACATATTCTCAAAATCCGGTAAGTACAAGTCATAAGCTTTACATAATTTACACTAGAATTCCTAAATACCACTATTCTAGAACAAGTAAAATAGTGTATAAGCAAAATAAGATGATGACTCTGAAGCCCGCGAATGCTGGAGCAGTTTTACCTTGAGTCTCCACAACAGCAACCGCGCTGCTAATTATCGATCGGCCGGCTATGCAAAACCTGAAATCTGTACAAAAATATGTAGAAGTGTAGTATGAGCACACCACAGCGGTACCCAGTAAGTATCAAGGCTAACCTTGGTGAAGTAATGACGAGGACTAGTCAAGACACTCACTGGTCTAATAAAACAAACAAGGAATAAATATAGAATGACGGAATATGACATATGTACAAATATTACACACTATAATTAACTACATAAAAATGCAATGCGGGAGGAAAATAATAATAAATCGACGGAATATCATAATATTACACAGAAAAATGGACGGGAGCACAACCAAAAACCGAAACCCACAATACAGTAAGAACAAGTAATAACTCAACACTGCGATAATCTCCACCTCCGACCTTAGCCAACAGCTCCAACAATTTAATCAGACCTTCGAATATAACCTTTCACCCACCAGTTTATATTATAGACCTTAAATATATTTGTTTTAAAATAGAAAACTTATTTTGAAAGATACCTCCTCTGAACACGTATATATACTTTACAAAAGGAAAGTCTTTAGATGTAATTTCTTCAAGATAAGCATTTTAAAAATATACTTTCCCAATAAATGTATTTCGAACTTAATTTTCGATAGAACAAGTGCACGACATCACCCTTCGTGCTTTTACTCTCGTTCTTCCCATAGGAATCGACAGATACGACACGTAAATTAAGCAAGTAAAAGACATGGACAGCGCAACAACAATTGAGATAAAAGTCAAGTCCAGGACAATCACAATAAGTCACACCAAATATGTAAGTACAACAATAATAGCTCGAAGTAAAGGCACAATGTATACACGAGGAAACAGATATCACATCATAATGCATGTCCCTTGTCCTCACCTGCATGGAAACACCCTTCATGCCATGAACTCACAATAATATGGCACGGCATCACCCTCCGTGCATTAGCACTCAATCACAATATCACGCACGACATCAACCTTCGTGTTTTTACTCTCAATAATATAGCACGACATCACCCTTCATGTTTTTAATTTCAATAATATGGCACGACATCAATCTTCGTGCTTTTACTCTCAATAATATGGCACGACATCACCTTCGTGCTTTTAATTTCAATAACATGGCACGACATCAACCTTCGTGCTTTACACTCTTTCCCCACATGATAATGAATATAGACAATGACACGACATCACCCTTCGTGCTTTACACTCTTTCTCAACCAAACAAATGAAATGATAGTATTCAGACAAGGAAATCAATAGCATAAACAATAATAGAAACCATAATGTCCCGGCAAGGGAGTCAACAATGGAAACAATATCATCAATGGCATGAACAATAATAGAAACCATATTTTCCAGGCAAGGGAGTCAACAATGGAAACAATATCATCCCGGCAAGGGAAACAACTATAACCAATCTTGCTTAATTAATTAGCTTCACGAAATAAATCCCAACTTGAATCAATGCTCCGCAGTAGGAAATGCCAAGAAAATACCATCAACATGTATAATCATCAAGTTAGGCCTAAGTAATGCTTAATGAAATATCATATCAATCACAATATACGACCCACGGGAATGCTTGACACCAACATATAATACTCCAATTACTTCTAAACAATTATAGGGCGAGATAATATAAATTTTAGCCAAGTAGGCAGTTTGTGAAGAAAAATATAGCATGATGATAGAAGAGGTAAAATCTTCAGTCAAGTCAATTAAGATCAAGTAAACAACAAAGAAAATCTAAAAACAAGTAATTCTAATTTAAGCAGGAAGAGATAAACTAGCAATTAGGAACTCGGTCATAGCAACTACAACTTCATACACAGGGGATATAAGGACCTAAGAATCCTAAAAGACTAACCTTCTACAAATAAGTCCGAGTACGCACTCGTCACCTTGCGTACGCGGGCTACAATCAACATAGAAGACTCAAAGCCTAAGTGGTAGTTCCCCCCCACAAGCTTAGGCAAGATACTTATCTCAAAGACGACAACCCGGTACTCTAAAATGGACTTCTCAGGCGAAAAGACCTTCGGACGGCTCAGAAATGCACTAAAACAACTTCAAAATACACATAAAACGTATAAGGAACTATTATGAATAATAAAGTTTCAATATTTATAAAAATATAAAAATCGACCCAATAATCGACCCCTAAGCCCGCACCTTGGAGCCCCACAAATTTTATAAAATTCGGTTACCCATTCTGATACGAGTTCAACCATACAAAATTTACCAAATTCCGATATCATTTGGTCCCTCAAATCATGAATTTTCAACTTAGAAATTTTATTCCAAAACCCACAATTTTCCCAACTCAAAACACAAATTAAATGATAAAAACAAGGACTAATTCATGAAATATATTTAATTCTAGTTGAAAATACTTACTCATTCGATTTGTCTGAAAAAATCTCAAAGAATCGCCAAGAACCGAGCTCTAAAGGTCAAAATATGATAAAAATGGTGAAACCCCCGATTTTAAAGTTATAAACTGTCTGACCAGATTTAAAGCACCGCGATCGCGAGAAATTATATGAGATCGTGTAGAGGAAAAATGTAACTGGTCAAAAACTCTGACCTTAGCCAACAACTCCAACAATTTAATCAAACCTTCGAATATAACCTTTCAACCATCAGTTTATATTAAAGACCTTAAATATATTCATTTCAAAATAGAGAACTTCTTTTGAAAGGTACCTCCTCCGAACACGTATATATACTTTACAGAAGGAATTATACTTTACAGAAGGAAAGTCTTTAGATGTAATTTCTTCAAGATAAGCGTTTTTAATGAACTTAATTTCCGATAGAACAAGTGCACGACATCACCCTTCGTGCTTTTACTCTCGTCCTTCCCATAGGAATCGACAGATACAACACGTAAATTAAGCAAGTAAATGACATGGACAGTGCAATAACAATTGAGATAAAAGTCAAGTACAAGACAATCTAATAAGTCACACCAAATATGTAAGTACAACAATAACAGCTCGAAGTAAAGGCACAATGTATACACGAGGAAACAAATATCACATCATAATGCATGTCCCTCGTCCTCACCTGCACGGGAACACCCTTCGTGCCATGAACTCACAATAATATGCCACAGCATCACCCTTCGTGCATTAGCACTCAATCACAATATCACGCACGACATCACCCTTCGTGCTTTTACTCTCAATAATATGGCACGACATCACCCTTCGTGCTTTTAATTTCAATAATATGGCACGACATTAACCTTTGTGCTTTTACTCTCAATAATATGGCACGACATCATCCTTCGTGCTTTTAATTTCAATAATATGGCACGATATCAACCTTCGTACTTTACACTCTTTCCACACATGATAATGAATATAGACAATGGCACAGCATCACCCTTCGTACTTTACACTCTTTCTCACCCAAACAAATGAAATGATAACATTCAGACAAGGGAATCAACAACATAAACAATAATAGAAACCAAATTGTCCCGGGAAGGGAGTCAATAATGGAAACAATATCATCAATGGCATGAACAATAATAGAAACCATATTGTCCCGGCAAGGGAGTCAACAATGGAAACAATATCATCCCGGCAAGGGAGTCAACAATGGAAACAATATCATAGAATATATTTAATTCTAGTTGAAGAATACTTACCCATTCGATTTGTGGGAAAACCCTCAAAGAATCGCCAAGAACCGAGCTCTAGAGGTCAAAATATGATAAAAATGGTGAAATCCCCGATTTTGAAGTTATAAACTGTCTGACCAGATTTAAAGCACCGATCGCGAGAAATTATATGCGATTGCGTAGATGAAAAATGTCACTGGCCAAAAATGTGCTATGTGATTGTGTAGAGATTAATGCGATCGCATAGAAGAAAAATATGCTACTGTCCAACTTACACTGTGTAATCGCGGCAAAGGGAATGCGATCACATTGAAGGAATTGTTTGATGCCCAAAAGAAAGAACTATGCGAACGCGGAGAATAAAAGTTATGGAGCTATGCGATCGCGGGCCATTCTTTGCGAACGCGATGAAGGAAAAATGGGCGGGTCAAAGCAACACTATGCGATCGCTGCTGCTGCTATACGATCGCATAGAAGAAAACCAGAAGACAACATCAATAGTGCAAAATGAGGGAAAATTGATCTGAAGCCTATCCGGAATACACCCGAGGCCCCCGGGACCCTGTCCAACCACACACACAAGTCATATAGCCTCACACGGACTCGCTCGAGGCTTCAAATCACATAAAACAATAATAAAACGACGAATCAAACCAAAAATCAAACTTATGAATTTTCAGATCTTCAAATATCAAAACTTGTGCCGAAACCTATCAATTCAACCCGGAATGATGTGAAATTTTACAGACAAGTCATAAATAACACAACGGACCTACATCCACTGCCGAAATTCCATTCCGAGCCCGATATCAAAATTTCACCTATCAGTCGAAATCGCCGAAATTCTAACTTTCGCCGAATTATCTCAAATTACTCTACGGACCTCCAAAACCAATTCTAGGCGCGCGCCTAAGTTCAAAATCACCATACGAAGCTGTTGACATCACCCAAAACTCATTCCGAGGCCGTTTACACAAAAGTCAAACCTCCGGTCAACTTCCATCACGTAAGCTTCCAAAACTAAAATTTTCATTCCAATTTGACTCCGGATCACCTGGTAACTGAATCTAATCACGCACGCAGGTTAGTATACACAATGTGAAGTTGTTCAAGATCTTATGCCACCGAACCGAACTTTTATTCTCAAAATAACCGGTCGAGTCGTTACAACCCCTTAATCAACACATGCACACACTCGACATTATACGGGTGTATGACATAAGTCCATCTCCAAGCACATCTCGTGTGCCTGCACCCATAGGTTAATACCTGACTCTGGAGGGCGGAGCTATCTCGAAATCTCCAAAATTCCGGATACGACTCACTAACAATTACCTCTAGCAACCTAACACACAATGTGCATGATATAGCATGAGTATAATCAACTTTATATACTCAGTAAGTAGCAAGTCTAAACGTCGTTTGAAAGCTTGGTAAGATCCAACACTCATTCTCCGAGGCTAACTCAAAAAAAATATCAAGTTCAACCTTATTATCATAAGAGGAGATTGTGCTCCAATAGCCCCTTTTTTAAATTCTCGGTCCAAATTCCATTAACTCCAATAGAATTCTAAATCCATACGTCTGAAATGTATAATACTTGAAATTCAATCGACAAGATTTGTTTAGTTATTTTTTTAACTGCAGTTAATTTTTCCTTGTGGCTTGAAATTTAACAGACAAGTAAACGGAACGGAGGAAATAATTACTTTTTTTTCCCTCTTTCATTACTGTTTGAAGAGAGATAAAATTTTCCTTTTATATAAATTTTGAGGAGTAATTATCTAAATTGATGGAATACTATCTTCTTAGAATAACGAGGTTCAATTCAAATTAAGTGATTGAGAGTGGGATAGTGGCTTTTGGGTGAATTAAGTGTAGTCAATCTGACCAAGTGTATTCGTTGTAAAAATTATACAAATTTTTTAATTTTTCGATAAAACAGAGACGAACTGATCAACAAAAAAGTGATCTCACCCATTACATACATCTTCTCACTCGTTACAGACGATAAGATCTAACTATATGTAATTTTTGAATTCTTAATCTTATTTTATTTAATTGAAATCAGATGCATCAATTTTTGTATTTCAAATCTTTTAGAAATATAAGAAATAGTAACTAATTAAATATCTCGGATTTAAATTTTGATAATGAAAAGAATTTTTCGCCAGACACTTCTTTCTTTAACGACCAATATTGGAATTTATCTGTCCAAAATATTTCGATATCAATAAAACTAACTATGTCCATTTATAAATAGTTTATTACAAAAAATTGACCAATTCATAAAATATTATTAATATTAGCCAATTAGATATTTGTAGCAAAAAAAATTAATTTTTTTGCTTTCTTGTGAGTGGGTATTATTGGTATTGGTTGGGTATATCTTAAGGAGCTTGAATCTCAATTTTGGGATGATTTGGTGGAGTTTTGTGGTGGTTTGAAGTAGAAGATAGACATGAAAAAAGAAGAAGATATGTGCATCATATTAGTATCACATTTGTATCAAATGGATATCACATGTATATCCATGCATACTTGTGTGTGAGATACATGGCGGGGGCTTTTGCATCTGTACCCACTTTTTGTGTCACGTTTTAATTTATACCCCCTTTGTAAAAAAAATTGCATCCGTACCCGCTTTTACGCATAACTTCAGTATACGGGGCTGAAGTAGCAAAGGCAATCACGCAAAACTTCAGCATTCTAGTAAACGAGCCTGAAGTAGCTTGCGAACTTCAGCTCTAGAGCTGAAGTTAGTTCCCCAGTTACAAAGACACTCTAGAGCTGAAGTTAGTTCCCCAGTTACAAAGACACTCTAGAGCTGAAGTTAGTTCCCCAGTTACAAAGACACTCTAGAGCTGAAGTTAGTTCCCCAGTTACAAAGACACTCTAGAGCTGAAGTTAGTTCCCCAGTTACAAAGACACTCTAGAGCTGAAGTTAGTTCCCCAGTTACAAAGACACTCTAGAGCTGAAGTTAGTTCCCCAGTTACAAAGACACTCTAGAGCTGAAGTTAGTTCCCCAGTTACAAAGACACTCTAGAGCTGAAGTTAGTTCCCCAGTTACAAAGACACTCTAGAGCTGAAGTTAGTTCCCCAGTTACAAAGACACTCTAGAGCTGAAGTTAGTTCCCCAGTTACAAAGACACTCTAGAGCTGAAGTTAGTTCCCCAGTTACAAAGACACTCTAGAGCTGAAGTTTTTGTCTTTGTAACTGGGGAACTTCAGCTCTAGTAAATGGGGAACTTCAGCTCTAGAGTTGAAGTTTTGTCTTTGTAACTGGGGAACTTCAGCCCCATATACTGAAGTTTTCGATACATGCGTGATACATGTGTCAACAAGAAATTTTTTGAACTCGATTTTACCTCTGGATTTTGATAACAAATCAATCAAAATCGTAAAAATTACGCGGGGCACCCTATTTGGTCGCCCCCATTTAACCTATACCCGCTTTTTTAAATTTTTTTAACTTGTACCCACTTTTTAAATAACTTCAGCGCCCTTCCCTCGCTGAGCTGAAGTTCACCAGTTAAGCTGAAGTTCGCCAGTTATAAAGACAAAACTTCAGCATACGGGGCTGAAGTTCCCCAGTTACAAAGACAAAACTTCAGCTCTAGAGCTGAAGTTTCCCAGTTACAAACTTCAGCTCTAGAGCTGAAGTTCCCAAGTTATAAAGACAACAACTTCAGCATAC
>ML387639.1:43106-80106 GCA_005239525.1 Nicotiana knightiana | reverse complement strand
CGTATGCTGAAGTTTTTGTCTTTATAACTGGGGAACTTCAGCCCCGTATGCTGAAGTTCCCCAGTTACAAAGACAAAAACTTCAGCTCTAAAGCTGAAGTTCTCCATTTACTAGAGCTGAAGTTCCCCAGTTACAAAGATAAAAATTTCAGCTCTAGAGCTAAAGTTAGTTCCCTAGTTACAAAGACAACAGCTACTTCAGGCCCGTCTACTAGAATGCTGAAGTTTTGCGTGATTGCCTTTGCTACTTCAGCCCCGCATGCTGAAGTTATGCGCAAAAATGGGTACGGATTCAATTTTTTTTACAAAGCGGGTATAAGTTAACACGTGGCACAAAAAGTGGGTACGGATGCAAAAGCCCCATCAAAATCACATCCAATCTTCCTCAAATTATGTATGTTGACTCATCAATATGTTTTTAATAAATTTCAGTCATACCCATTGAAAAAGATTCTTTTTTATTTAAATGTTATATATATATATAAAATTATCACCTTATTTGCTACCTCATCAATGAAATTTTCTTTTCGTTTTGCATCTATTGTTGCTAATCACGGAGAGAAAGAACCTTATATTTTTAGGTTTTTAATTTTTATATGTATTTGATTAACTTTAGTAAATCTATAATTAATATGTTGTGACTTACGTGGATATTTCGGTAAGATTTCCATTATTCGATATCAATAGCTACAAAAATTTAAAAATGTAAATAGAACTAAACTACTAATTTGTAGCTTTCGGAAACACACAACGGTCCAAGCCCGAATCGAAAACGAACCAAAACTAGACAAAATAGCACATGCTAGTTAGTTTTTGAACGGATCATTTAAAAATAATCAATATTTTTAAAAGCATTGAAAAATAGTTACTATTTTGCTGTAACACAAAAAATTCTAGCATAATATACTGGAGATCGATATACTTGTGTATGAACTTTCAACATATTACGTTGGACTTCTAACACGGAAAAAGTTCCAGCATAATATACTGAATATTGCACATGTGTATTAACTTCCAGCATATTATGCTGGATCGGAATATTATACTGGAAGTCCAGTATATTATACTGAAACTTCACTATAATTCCAATATATTATGCTAGAATATTTTTTGGATTTTGAATAATATTTTTGTTCAAATTTATTATTACATAAAAAATAAGAAAATTTGGATTACTTTTGAAATGATTGCTATTTTTGAATTAACACTAGTAAATGTAAATGACTATTTTTTAATTTCTCCCCCAAAACTAGTATTCGAGCGGCTTTACTTCAACTACATTACTTTTCCTTATCTATAGACAGGAATGGTATAGTCCATTTCAGTCCCCTTAGCTCTAGCAAAGCAACAACAATGGCGGGACTAACCAGTCTGAAGCTATCTCTGTTTCCCAATTCGTGTGCACTCTCCTCCTCTTCTTCTTCTCTCTCCTTCCCATCCTCAAAGCCATTCCTCGTTTCAACCAGAATTTTCCACAGAACATCCCACCGTTTCCCTAGTAAGTAACCCCCCTCCCCCCACAAAGCTTCTTACTGCGGCAATGTTCTTCTTTTTCTACTCAAAAAATTTTTCGGTTATATTTAATTTTCTTTTATTGGTCATTTTCAGAGATATATGCGTATTCTAGCAATGATATTAAAGTGGGCAGCAACATTGAAGTCGATGGAGCTCCTTGCAAGGTTATAGGTGATTAATGACCACCACCATTTTCATATTATCTCTGTTAATTTTGAAATTATTTTGTATCCCACGTGATATTATAATTTTACCATTTTCAGATTATCCATATTTTTCTGACTGATTAGTATGTACTTCTCATAGTACATTGTTGTTAATTGGATTTTAGCTTTTTATTTCTTGATTATGCTAAGCATGTATTGTTTATTCACAAGTAAAGGAAAGGGGTTGTGAACCAGCTCTAGTAATTTGTCTACGTAATTTGTGAAAGTTCAGGCTTTAGAGTTTAGACAGTCAAGTGACTAGTTTCAAAGAAGTAAACGTTCTATACTTCTTACAAATCTGGAAGTTACTATTTTTAGTACGTTTTAAAATTTTATAACCATGTGTAATTGACAACCATATATCCTACCGACCCCCAAATAACAGGATTATTAGTTACTACTGAAAATACACAAACTAGAGCAAGACTAGAGGAATCCCGAGTGAAGCGTAAGGTTTCATGATTACATTGGATGAATGAATGAACTGATTATGCTAAAAGTTGCTTAAAGCATTGTTAGTCCGCTCAGACTCAAGAGTATACTAGCTGTTATAACTGTTTGTTTTGCTGTTCAGATTTCTATATAGGTTACCGAGATATTTTTTGGTACTGTGATAAACTCAAACTTTTGTATCCATGTATAATTGACTGTGATTTTACTTGTAATCAATAAAGCAGAATTCAAGAACAGTTGATTTTTTTGAATACTCGTACAAATGGAATAGTTTGGTCTTGAGTACACCTAAAATTTGGTTGACTCTTTTACTGTTTGATAATATATATTGTTTGCGTGTGTTTAGAGTTTCTTCATGTAAAGCCTGGGAAAGGGGCTGCATTCGTGAGAACCACATTGCGCAATTATGTAACAGGGAACACCGTTGAGAAAACTTTCCGAGCTGGAAGTAAGGTATTATCTTTAGAACCACCTACTCTTCAATGCTTATTCTCTTACTCTATCTGCGTTATATGCTTCCGGTGGATTTTATTGCTAAGTTCAGACCATATGCATGTCATTTATACTATATAAGGACTTGTTATGTAGCTCGAGCCATTCTTTTTGCATAACTTTGTGGGATAAGTTCCTTTTTTAATAGGAACAACATCACTAATCTTGTTGTTTGACTTTCACCAGGCAATAGAATATCTGTCGAAGGCAGTGTGAAAGTTCCTCTCCTTTATTTAGAACATAAGATACATTTCAATCTACTGAAAGACTCTCAGATCTATTACTATGATAATGGACCTGCAACTTTACCGTCAGTTTTTTTTCCCAATCAAATTGATGCCTATGTGGTTTTAAATTCCAGTTGACATTCAACTATCTCTGCAGATAGAAGAGGCAAATATCTACAAGGAGACAAAGCAATTCACTTACAAAGATGGTGCCCAGTTTGTCTTCATGGATCTGGTATAGTACAGTAACTTTTAATAGAGTGGTCCAATGTGCTAGTTTTGGTCTTGCAGCTTCACTAGCATGCAGCTTATGCAGGTTACTTTTATAGAGCCCCCAAATCCCAATCAGTAAAAGTGGCCCTCCACCATCTTTCTCCCTCCCTCCAAAAAAAAAAAAAAAGGAACACGCATATCCTGGCCACATGTAAATGGGCCAACTCTAGCAGCAATTCTTTTTTTCCCTACTGTTCCCCTATGAAATGCAAGATACTACTTTTATCCCTTGTTAATATTTAGCCCGTATAATGTTCTGGAGATTATGTCTTTCAGCTTATCCTTGGGCTAATTTATTTGGTTTTGGCGAAGTTCTAAATATCTGATCTATAGTTGCACCTTACAAGTCCCTTAAGTTGTGGGCTCTGACCTTTCTTATCCCGATTTAGCTGTGGTAGTCAGACAGGTAAAAGTGGTTTGTTCAGATATTTGAGCATAGACGTAGAGTGTGCATTTCCAAAAATTTGGAGTTTTACATCTTTTGTGTGCTTGGTGTAATCTGAAACAGGAAAACGATGTAAATATTTTTGTTAACTTCGTTGTCTCACTACATGTTTAAAGGGATCTGAAAGTTCTTTTTGCTGTAAATATCAGTACCTTCGTGGTGCACATGAATGAAATACCTATAAAAATACAAAGGAAAAGGTTCAATGTTGCTTACTAATGTCTTAATTGGTCATGTTAATGAGCAAAAATAATGTCTTAATTGGTTACATTACTTGTGTGGATCAAGTTCCCTCCCAATGCCCCTTAGTCCATACCCACTTCTAGGAAGGATGAATTAGAATTTGGTTGTCTTTTATTCCCCCTTATATGTATACACTATATATACTATGATAACTTAGGGGAAATTTTTATTGCAGACCAGTTATGAAGAATATCGTCTAAATGAAAAAGATGTTGGAGATAAAGCGAAGTTTCTAAAAGAGGGCATGGACTGCACTTTGCTTTTCTGGAATGGAAAGGTTTTTTCCAGTGCTGAACTTATTTTCAGTGTTTGCAGTTCTGATTTCTCCTTTGAAAGTGTCAATCGAGAATCTCTGATTCACCCTATAGCTTGTCTTGTCGAAGATAGTACTTTCGTATCTTTTTTTAACGGTAATCAATATACTAAGGTTAATATTTCCATAGGTGATCGACTTTGAATTGCCTATAACAGTGAAGTTGACAGTGGTGGATGTTGATCCAGGTCTCAAAGGTGACACTGCACAAGGTAATCATTTCTTCTTTTCTAGCTTGAGCTTAAATGGAGAAACATGGTCAGTGAGGATTCATATAGGGACTGCAGTGCAGTTATAGCTTGAACAATTGAACTGGGAGACTAATGTCTATGAGGGGATTTTGGAGGCGTAAACACTTCATGTCTTTGAACTATAACAGAAAAGTATAGCAATAGTGCTCTATATTCTTGTGAAGGTTAACTTTCTTTTTTTGGATATATTCTTAATGTGTCTACCTTGGTCCCCCCAAAACGTGTCAGCTTTGCCTTTTTCCCCCCATTGCCTTCAGTTGGGTTGGGATGGGGGAGCCAAGTTTTACTCTGAAGTCCCCTTCTTCATCTTCCTATGATGCCCGTCCCTCTTCTGTTTGTAGAAATCATGGATGACATCCCATTTCCTTCTTTCGTTATAGTTTATCCAGAATATTTCCAGCTAAATAGAAAATGTTGTTGCGAGAAGTATTGTCATATGTAAATATTGAATATTGACTCGCATTCAAGGTGTATGTGGGCAACTGATTCCGATGTGTCTATGAATCATATGTAATAGGGCTATAGCATTATAATTATCCATGTCTTTTGGTCCATCTTCGTGTCAACTTCTGAAATTCTTGACGGTCTTCTGAATGGCTATTAAAAAAGGGCAGCCTGGTGCACTAAGCTCCCGTTATGCACGAGATCCGGGGAAGGGCCGAACGACAAGGGTCTATTGTACGCAGCCTTATCCTGCATTTCTACAAGAGGCTGTTTTCACGACTCGAATCCGTGATCTCTGATCACATGACAACAACTTTACGAGTTACGCCAAGGCTCCCCCTTCAATCTTCTGAATGGCTACTATGACGCCAAATATATATTTGATGGGCAATTGTCTAGAGTAAATTACTCCTTTTCTTTTTGTTCTTCTGCGAGCTTGTGAATATGATTTGTATTATGTGTCAGGTGGATCAAAGCCAGCAACCGTTGACACGGGTGCAGTTGTTAACGTTCCATTATTCATAGAAAGGGGGGAGGAAATTTTGGTGGATACTAGAAATGGACAATACATGAGTCGCGCAAAGGAGGCTTGAGATAAGTTCTGTAGCAGCTGGAAATTTTGGTATCATAATGTATTAAAATCAAGTGTTATCGGGAGTAACATTAGGACCTCACTGCAGATGCTCTTTGACACCTTTTCGTCTCCACTGTTTTTGAGCAGACAATGAAGTGATGTATAAATCATCGTAGCTAAAAATTATCAGGTAGATAGTCTTTGTTGTAATGAAGAGACAGGTGGTTATTACAGTAAATGTAAACGTCCTCATTCATTATTTGATGTATCCTACACATCTGGGAAAAGCAGGTTTCATTAACATGAAAATTGGTATGATTTAAGAATAACATGGGATGATATGCATAAATCGAGAAATGATCCAAATTTTTCCTTCTATAAAGAAGGGGAAAAGTATAGTTGCTCACTAAAATAATAGCCGATAAATATATATTTTTGTATATTAATGTATAATATACGTATATTTTTGAATATTTGGCTAGCAAATGTAACTATTTTAGTAATGTGTTAAAAGTCCTAAAAGAACATAGTTAGATATATTCCTCCACAATTGATTTTCTTGGTAGTACTTTTGGACAAGCACTATATTTTACTAACCACTTATGGTGCCTGATTTACCATAATAGCCTTAATAAGATGCACTATAATTTAAGGTTATCAGTTCTCAGGAATAAACAAGAGATATTCGGTTAATAAAATGAGTAATTTATACAACTCCTTTGATAGTTTGTACTTCGTACCATTGTTTTAAAAGGAGGGGGTGTAAGGCAGGGTGTTTTACTTGATTGAGTCGGGGGCGTACGCCCCATGAATTTTTAAAAATTTTAATTTAACAATTAATAAAACAACATAATAACACAAAAAATTATAAAATATAAATTAAAAGTTAAAAATTAAAAGAAAATTAAAGAAACTCATAGAAAAAAAATATTTAGCATGATTCTAAGTAGAAATAATGCATACAAATCACGTATAATGTCTTAACTTTCAAATAATTAAAAACTTATAATTTCTTTAAAAAAATTATCAAACTCCATATTTTACCTTCCTAAAAGTAAATAATCAATAAATCTTATTAGCACGATAATTAAAATATTACTCCTTCATGAATAAATACAAATTAGTTTAAAATATCAAGTTAATAAAAGTCTATAACTAGGAGAGACATATGAACTAAGACACGACCAATAACAAGTGAAGACATAAATTCGCAACACTATGTCTCATTATTAGAGTTGTGCTCAATCTTTATAATTATATCGATAAATAGAACATTTATCATTAATGTGTTAAAGAATTTTGAGCGTCAATGATATTAATTAGGAAATTCGACACGTGATTTGCGCTAGAACTGTTAGGCGAGCTCCGAGCGTTGGGTGTTAGGCGTGTTTAGGGCGCATGGTCGGGCTTGGGATGTAACTCGTAAGCCTCACAGAACTAAGCCCCACACATGAGCCCACGACGTTCTGCAAGTGCCTCGCTCATGGGTGTATGGTTCAAAATATGTCCATGAAGGTCGACGCTAAAGGAAGTAGTAAGGGGTCGACTGAGTCGTGCCCACGTTCGTAAGAGACGATCTTAATAAGCATCTTGGCCATAGCCGAGATCGAGCCAATGATGAATCTATATGGTGGAACGCCTGCCGTGAAGCTAAAGAGGAATGACGAAAAACATAATCAAGAGAGAACCCGCTAGTTAAAGATCGTTGGACAAACGGAAACATGAGAAGTATAAATAAGAGGTAACAAGACAAGATCAAAAAGGAAAAACGGGAAGATTGGATCAGAAGATAGAAAGAGAATTTCTATCAAAGGGTACAACCAAGATCTGAGGAGAAAACCCTAAGAGCCTCTGCAACTGATTCAACAATAATCGATCCAGTACTTATCAAGGAGTATTCTTCCTTCCTTCATTCTTATAAGTGTAGGGCAATGCATCAAAGATGTAATCTTATCATTCATGTTTGGTGTCTTTTTGTAAATATCACAAGAGCTATATAAACTTGATTTCGTTCGATGTCCATGTTCATTATGCTTTGATCTAGAGTCAATTATGTTTGGTTAGGATTTACCCTCCATCTTCCTCATCAGTAAGTTTAACAAAAAGTTTAATATATTTTTTGTGCAAACAATTTGTTGCCGTTTGTGGGGATTTTCTAATCGAAATTCTAGGTCCCTCTAGATCGAAAACCAACCAAGAATATGTATAGAAGACAAATGGTTAAAACAACCAATCTAATATGGGTTAGATCTTCACGTGACAATAAGTTGGGCTCGTTATATGCATGGTGGAAGCGGAATCACAGCCACTATGCGCTTGGCATGACCGCAATCCTGTTCGACGAATTTTTCTTACTTACTGGCATGCCCTTCCGCCTCTTAGTAAGGGACAATAGGCTGTTGTGCGATTTCTTGAAATAGTGGGCACACCCTGCCCCATCTTCGTACCCGCATGTACTGGTGATTTGTGAATAGAGTATGACACGTTTTCCTTATCCGTGCATATCTGACGGATTCGGACCGGGACTCGACCTTAATATCCCAACGAGTAAATGTGCATCCAAGATATTCCAACCCACGAGGAACCGGGGCGCAACTAATGACGAGGCCAAGTACGGCCACCAAACCTGGAACCATCATTTGGACACAGGGCGAAGCAAGTGGCCGTGCAACGCAATCCCTCCTTCCTCCGGCTCGCTGGGCCATGTTAATAGAATTTCATTATGGTTTGAATTATCACGTTCTTTTGTCGGTACCAAACAGGGACCTGAACACTTTCGGAGCTACACCAATAAGGGACAGACGCCATCAGAACACCTAGGGAGAGGGTTCTATGCCATGTCGACACGCAGACAACGATCAAGAAAAATCAAGCAAACTAGGACTCGCCCATGAGGCACCCAGTATTCTCCAACGAAAGCAAAATCAAGCAAACTGGGACTCGCCCATGAGGCGCCCAATATTCTCCAACGAAAGCAAAATCAAGCGAGCTGGGGCTCGCCCATGAAACACAGTATTCTCCAACGAAATAAAAATCAAGCGAACTGGGACTCGCCCATGAGGCGCCCAGTATTCTCCAACGCAAACAAAATCAAGCGAACTGGGACTCGCCCATGAGGCACCCAATATTCTCCAACTAAAGAAAAATCAAACGAGTTGGGGCTCGCCCATGAAACACAATATTCTCCAATGAAAGTAAAATTAAGCGAGTGGGACTCGCTACAGTACACGCGTGAATAATACGGTGACAGGTGGCTATCTACAAAAAGATAATACAATGGGTTATCATTTCGACGTCTCTCGAATTAACACCCTTACGGCCATCGCTAAATCAAAAGAGAGCTCGACCTCGCTCGACTCTGCAATGGAATATCGTTTCGACCTCGCTTGAATTAACACCCTTGCGACTATCGGTCGTCGCCAAATTAAAAGAAAGCTCGATCTCTCTCGACTTTGCAATGGGTTATCATTTTGACTTCGCTCGAATTAACACCCTTACGGTCATCGGATGTCGCCCAATAAAAACTTTCGAACTTCGATATTGTTCGAACGTACAAGACGAAACCAACTTCGTCCAAGATGAAGGGGCCGCCTCGAAGTTCAAGAAGGTTATTCATCACTCCGCCTATCGATTACTCTAGCCAGACCGATGAAGGGACTAGGTAGATGGAGAACATCTCAAATGCATATGTTGAACAAAGTATGTAACATTCTCCAATGAAATAAACAAAGCAATATGCAACATTCTTTATCACAACTACAAACCGCTCCACATCCTACATGCATTTGACCTTGCTCGAATCTCTTACATTCGACCTCGCTCGAATCACTTATATTCGGCCTCGCTCAAATCACTTACATTAGACCTCGCTCGAATTAACTTGCATTCGACCTCGCTCGTATTAACTTGCATTCGACCTCGCTCGACTCACTTACTTTCGACCTCGCTCGAATCACTTACATTCGACCTCGCTCGAATCACTTACATTCGACCTCGCTCGAATTACCAAACATTCGACATCACCCGAAATCATTCACACCCGACGACGCTCGAAATTTCTTACGACCGGCCAAAGATTGACCCAAAGCCAGCCTATGGTCAACCTACTAAGAAAAAAACCACAACGAAATAAGACAACACAAGAAATTGGCCTCGTCCGGAGTTGCAGGTCGGACTCATGCAATGACTACCCCGCTCGAGCCGGTCAGGGTCAGATTCCCAACTAGAAGGATCAAGGACTCGTCACGATAAAGTCCGAAGATCAATACAAAAGTATGCAACAAACGAAAAATCAATCAAAAAAAAACTAAGAAGATACACAAATAAAGGCAGAGCATCGTTCCATTCAAATATACGCGCGCAACAACTACACCTTACAAAAGGCCAGAACAGGCCCACAAAAAGAGGAAAAAAGGAAAGCTAAGTATGAAAGTTGCAACAACGGTCTCACTCAACGTCATCTCCACTGACGTTCTCATCATCATCGTCATTAAGAAGCCCCTCTTCAACATCAATGCTCCCACCAACCTCCGGTGACGCGGGGTCATAACCACAATTGAAACGAGCCTCACGTGCCCTCGCCCGAGCCCCCTCAAAGGCAGCCTCAAAAACACTTCCCGACTCCTACAAACCCTTGTATATGTCTCGTTAGGCCTCAAAATAAACCCATAGCTCATGCAAGTGGCAAGGAGCAGCGGCAGAGGCAGATTCAACTTGAGCCAACAGGCGCGCCTTCTCAGCCTCGAGGGTCACGACTTGATCTCCCAAACTCGAAGCTTCCTGGTAAATCTCACTGGTGCGCTCCTTGATCCTAGCCTCCCTCATTGTGGACATTGCCCTTTCTTACTCCTGCTCGGACCTGAGGACATGGATGGTCTTCTAGTGCCGCTTCCCTCGCCAAAGCTGAGGCTCAAGCACGCTCTGATTGCTCCAACATGACCACTTTACCTTCCGATTCGGCCAGCTTCTCCACTCATTCTGCACTGAGAGCGTTCACCCTGGAAGCACTCTGTTCAAGCTTGCAATGACTGCACTCTGGCCTGAAGGTCCTCGCACT
Organism: Nicotiana knightiana; assembly: GCA_005239525.1. Lineage (NCBI taxonomy): Eukaryota > Viridiplantae > Streptophyta > Magnoliopsida > Solanales > Solanaceae > Nicotiana > Nicotiana knightiana. Next base: position 69,615 of record ML387639.1, on the reverse strand, counting down.
CCGCAGCGACCCCCTTGCCCACCTCGATCTGCCCACCTCGAGCTCCTCATTCTTAGCATGAAGCAGCTCCTCAAGCTCACTGCACCTGAAGATAGACCACATCAGGTCCTCATCTCTTCTCTCCAACTCCTCTCTGGTAGACTGAGTACCATCACCCGCTCTAAGCTACTCACGCAACTCACGACATTTGTTACGATAGCGCTGATACTTCTCGGCTATTTTCTGAAACATTTTGGCCCACGTCTCAGCCCTACGAGCGCTTTCAACCTCTAGCATGTAAGTCTGCGAAAGGAGGAGAAAGAATTAGTAAATATAAAGGGTCACAAAGCTAAGACGGCAAAGGACCTTACCCTTAAGCCCATTACAACTACACCACACGACAACTGAGAATCACTGACCGCCTGGAGAGTTCCACTCCCAGCGGCGGAATAGAGAAGATCAAACTGCAGCACCAACTCTACTGTATCCTGTAGCAGATTAAGATCCGACAGAATCTCAAGTATACGGGAAGGACCTCCCGCCATCACCGCAGTCCTGGTAAAGCCCTCCTTGAACATCCTCATGTCTTCGGGATCGATGTCAAACTCAGTCTCATAGTCCTCGACCACAACGCTCTTCCATCTCTCTGGTCGAAGGAGGGGTACGGTTCTGCCGGGATGATGAGGGTCTGCCATGAATGGTCACGGCAGCCTCGGGACCCCGTGCCTCGATACACTAGCCTCCCGAGTACTCACCGCAGGCCTCACATCCACTTCCTGCTCGGCTCCCTCCCCGACCTCAGGAACCGTCAAAGCAGGGTCGCCCCTCAAGGACGTCTCAGTTACAGAGGTCTCTTCCAATACTACCCTCCACCTCTTCGATGAGTCCTCCCCACTACCGACGAGGCAAGATTCTCCCGACAAGCGAACCGCAGGAACCGGAGTCTCCGATTGGGGAACAACCTCCAAACATACAACTTCGGTCACAGGCCTGGTTCGACTAGCAGCCCGACTCCCCGTACCTTCGCCCATAGAAATAACCGGTGCAGGCCGGACAAAGTTCACCGGCTGACGGAACGCTAGCGGGGGAGCTCTCGACCTTCTCGCCCCTCTCCGACCTTCCAATAAGAAGGGTTAGATATCATAACGACGAGATAAAGGGAACAGTGTAGGGATCAAAGATAAACCATAATCCGACTCACCAATCAGAGGTTTACACCCAAATTTCTCATGAAAGGACGCCCATTCGCGAATCCCAACCTTGTGGGGAAGGATTGTTCCCACCCACTCGCGGATGTCATCCACTATCGGGGGAGGTAACTTTTCCGCTGCAAAAACAAAAAAGAGGGAAAGCAAAATAAACCTTTAGCCAAGTCGTCGACAGAAAGACAGTTAATGGTCGCCCTAAATAAAAACACGAAGTAAGTAGAGGAAAGCTTACGAGCAAAGTTCCACGTCTCTGGAAGCCCCGCCGAGTTCACCACAAGATGCTTCGTTTGCACATAAAAATAGCTTTCCCAAAAACCGCGATTAGCCTTATAATCCATCTTCACAACCAAGCTCTTAGTCCCTCGATGCCGCAGATGAATCATCCTGCCCCGAAGAAAGCGAGACGCAAAGATGTGAAGCATATTCCCAAGGGAAATTTCCTGGTCAGCCAGCTCCGCGAACTTGATTAGCATAAGGAATAGCTTGTACACATATGGGGAGAGCTGATCCGGGCACACTTCATAAAATCGACAGAAGTCGACCACCAAAGAAGGCAGAGGAAGTGTGTACCCAACGACAAAGGGATACGCATAGAACGCGCAGTATCCCGGGCGACGTAGATGCACTATATCGCCACCCACTGACACCATTTCAATGTGAGCCGGGACACCCCACTTGGCTTTAAGCATCGTGATCGCAGCTTCATCCATGGTGGAAAGAACGGGCGTCAGTTCATTCCCGGCAGGGCTATGAAAATCAGTCCTTGCCTTTCCGGGACGAGGAACCACCTCATCCACCGTCGAGAACCCTTCATCTTCCACCACCTCCACTCCCTCCTCAAGACGGGATACGTCATCCTCCGGCACCGGAGCACCAATAACCCTGTCAGAATGAGAAGAAGTACCAACCATTTGTTGTTTTGATCAAAAGGAACGAAAGCGGTGAAGAGAGGGGGCAGTGATTACCACAAATTCAGGCAAAAATGGAAATCCGAGAAATTAGAGAAAGAAGGGGTTTGCTAAATCTCTTTCTTAACGACAGTTGAAAAAGTAACATTCAAATGAGGGACTCCCATCTATTTATAGGGTTACATGTGCCAAGAGAGGGAAAGCCAAGAGCCTTCAATTAAAGGAGGAAAACCGAGAAGGCACGAGAAACGATACGCCACCCGAGGATCATGCGTCATAATGACACCCGCATCTCTGACTTCTGAGATTGATGTGACAGTTCTATTTCGATCCGATGTGACGGTCTGATGCGATTCCTGGGATCATAGTGTCACCATCTCGCCGTGAGGCTCTCATCCCGATACTGGGCAGAAAGATTTTTCACTTTTCGAATTGGCATAGTCCACCTATTGAACTCGCCGAGAGGCGACTTCAACAGGAAAATGGACTAACTGTATGGGTCAAAATCTGTTCATGAAGGTCGACGCTAAATGAAGCAGTAAAGGGTCGACTGAGTCGTGCCCACGTTCGTAAGAGACGACCTCAATAAGCATCTCGGCTATAGCCGAGATCGAGCCAATGGTGAGTCTATATGGTGGAACGCATGCCGTGAAGCTAAAGGGGAATGATGAAAAACATAATCAAGAGAGAACCCGTTGGTTAAAGACCATAGGACAAACAGGAACATGAGAAGTATAAATAAGAGGTAAGAAGACAAGATCAAATGGGGAAAAAAGGGGAAGACTGGATCAAAAGATAGAAAGAGAATTTCTATCAAAGGGTACATGTACATCCAAGATCTGGGCCGGAAACCCTACGAGCCTCCGCAACTGATTCAACAATAATTGATCCAGTACTTATCAAGGAGTATTCTTCCTTCCTTCATTCTTATAAGTGTAGAGCAACGCATCAAAGATGTAAGATTATCATTCATGTTTGGTGTCTTTTTGTAAATATCACAAGAGCTATATAAACTTGATTTCGTTCGATGTTCATGTTCATTATGCTTTGATCTAGAGTCAATTATGTTTGGTTAGGATTTACCCTCCATCTTCCTCATCATATTATTTAACAAAAAGTTTGATATATTTTTTGTGCAAACAATGGCCGAGCCCGGAGCGAGTCCCAGAAATGCTTTTAAAGCACTGCTTCATACTAGTGGAAGAAGGATATTTGAGATACTAAACGCTTGAGCTCCATGCATAAATGCCTAAAATTTGTTCACAAAAATGCCAGCAGAAGTGTCTAATTAGGCTTTGGCATGCAAAACATGCATGTATAAACAAAGTGGCTAAACTTATAAAAATTTAAGAACATTACGACATTGTTTTAGAAAAAAGACGGACTAAGGGTGTGTTTGGTACCAAGGAAATTATTTTTCGGAAAATATTTTTCAATTTTTTCATGTTTGGTTGGTTAAAATAATTTAGAAAATATTTTCCTTATGAACTCATTTTCCTTCAATTGGAGGAAAATATTTTCCTTATCAAGAGAAGGAAAACATTTTTCAAAACTTCTTCTCAACCTTCCCCACCCCACAACCCCACACCCATCCACCTAACCCACCCCATGCCTACCCAACCCACCCCGTTTTTCCAAAAAGGTTTTCTTTACAAATTTTCAATTTTTTTATCCCCCCCCCCATTTTTTTTTTACTTTTTTTTTGTAATTTTAAATTTCTGTTTTTCGTTTTTCTGCACTCCTGTCCTCACCCCTGCACAAAAAAAGTTCTTTTTTTAAATTTTTAAATTTCTGTTTTTCCTTTTTTCTGCGCCCCCGCCCCCTCCGCCCGCCCCTCACCCCACCCCCCTCTCAGGAAAATAAAATTTATTTGTAATATATTTTCAGTTTTAATTTTTTCATCTTTCGATTTACAGATTCGAACTTTTACAAGCTCCAAAGTTATGAGTTCGGAAGTTTATGTGTTTGGAAGTTTACGAATTCGAAATTTTGCGATTTCAAATGTTTAGTGGTTTGGAAGTTTATGAACTTTGTGGGTTCGGAAGGTTGTTAGTTCGAAAGTTTATGGCTTCAGTTTTATTGTATCTAAATTATTTATTAATACCCTTGACAAGTTATTTTCATTAATTTGCGTACCAAACACCGAAAAATAAATAAGATTACTACTTATTTTCCAAGAAAATATTTTTCACGGAAAATATTTTTCGTTATACCAAACACACCCTAAAATGATCTCCATTTTGTCATTTGGGAAACATAGAAGGTTGCGTATTCACCACCCTCCCTAAATATCATACTAGGTTTTGTTGTAAAGGTGATTTATGAAATTAAAAATTGTTTATTACTCGTATTAAACAACAAATCCTAATCAATGTTTAATTTGTTTCTCTCTCACTCTTCACTGTTGTCTCTATGAAGAAACTAGGGGTGGGTATCGGTCGGTTCGATTCGATTATGAATATTATCGGTTTAGCATATCGGTTTACAAATATGATAAACCGATAATTGAACCGATAAGATATCAGTTATCGGTTATCGATCATTAACGGTTCGGTTATCGGTTTACCCGATAAGATAATTCAATCTAGAGTTAAGCAAAAAATAAAAGACAATTCACTAGAGTTAAGCAAAAAAGAAAAGAATTCACATATAGTATACTACTCATTTTTGTGTTCTGGCCACGACTAATATTTGAAGCATATTTCATTTTGAAAAATTCATGACCTGTGCAATTTCAAAAATTGATACTAGAACTCCACAAGCATTGCATCTCCAATTCACTGGAAATAATAGTTAACAGGAACATAAATTACAGTTTTTTAGTTTTCTGCCAAACCATAATCAAGAGATCAATGTCATTTTTTAGAGTCCAATTGTAACAAGAGCAATAAGAGTACTATTAATTCAACAATTGTCCAAACACAATTGAAATAATATTAATTCTTCAACAACAGTTGTTCAAATACATTAAAAACAATACAAAGTAGTAGCAATTTCACCTTAAAATTAACAAGTACAAACATAGTACTAAAACATGAGCACAAAATAAAGAATTGAAAACAATAGAAAATTTTATATTTTTATTATCGAACTCTACTGTAAAACTTAAAAGAAAGGAACGAAATTTATTCTTAACAAAGAGGAAATTTTGAAATACAAATTTGTGCTAAGATTCTAAGAATGTGATTGTACTTTAAATTTTGAAGAAGAACTGACGAATAATTGAATCAGAGTCTGAAGAGTGAACTGTGAAACATCAATCTTGAATGCGGCTGAAAAAATGCAAGAAAAAGAGAGAATGAAGCCGTAGATGTATTTATATACTTAAGAGTAAAATCATAAATTTATTAAATCTTATTGGGTTATTGATTAACCCGTTAATAAATTGGACCCGAATCGATAACTCAATAATAAAAAAATATAAAATCATTACTAAACTGTTAATTCAATAACCCCATATAGATACCCAATAACCTTTTTTTTGTTCGGGCCTATGTATGCCCAGCCATACAAGAAACAAAAGAAAACCCTTTCTGCAAAATCACCAGTTTTGCCACTGCTCGAAGCTCTTCGACAGACCGCGACTCCAACTGACCAATCTCCACCTCCACGTCGACTCTCTCCGTCGCCGTCGCCATCGCCGGAAAAGGTTTCTTCTTACTCTTATTTTTAGTTAGCAATTGGTAAATATGTTTCAGTTTCGTAGCTTCCTAATTTCATGGCACCAATATCCATATAAGATATCTCAGTTTCTCCCCTTTCTTTTTTCGACTTAAGGTTGATGAAGTATCTCACTTGATTCCCTTTTCTTCCTCCAATCTAGTTTAAGGGCCGTTTGATTTTTGTACTAAAATGAGCTGTTGTGTATCAAATGTAGCCAATTTGCTCATCAATGTAAGTATTTAAAGTGGGTTGAGACCTTATTTTCGGCCACTTCTACACTTATTTAATCTGTATTCTTTGATTTCCATACTTCTTTTTTTCTCTCGTTCTCCTGTGTACTGGTGATTTTTTTTTTCCGGACTTCTGTGAAATTCGAAAATCGAAACTGAGGTCTGAGATAGGTCCGGTGAATTCTACATTTGTGAGAGCAGTTACATTCATGTGGGTAAGCTTTGAAAATAGAGTTTTGGGACAACTTTTGATCCTTTGCACAATAAATTGTGTACAATGTAATTTAAGGTCAAGGCGATACTTTAAGGAAACAATTGATATGACTGTATATTGTTCTATTAGAGCCTCTTTCAGCTGATCTAAATACTTTAACGACTAACAATGTGATGTTGGCTGTGGAAAGTGAGTTTCTTTCTACTTATAGAGCCAAAGAGAAGTCTCGCCAGTTTAATATGTATTGATTTTTGGGATGTGGTAAAGTAGGACAACTTACAAACTTTAAACCATCTGAATGGATGTTCTTTTGAATTTTACCAAAAATGACAACTTCTTTTTGCTTAGGCCTGTAACTATTTATTCCCTATAGATTTTAACACCAAAAATCTTGCTATGCTAACTGGTTGTGGTTTGATGCATCATACCTCCAATAGGCAACAAATTGTCTTTGAATTTGAAGTAAGTGTTTCACAAATTAGCTGATTGGTTGGTTCTATGGCAGATGAAGTACATGAAACCATACAACTTATTTCAAGAATTGCTCAAGTCAAATACACTTGCAAGTAGTCGTTTTCTTGGGTTGGATGTGGGCGATAAGTACGTTGGTCTAGCTGTTTCGGATTCAACCAATAAAGTTGCATCACCTCTCGCGTAATGTAGCTCCTCTGAAACTTCTAAAATTCTGGTCACGTCATGTTCAGTTTTATGACATCATTGTGTTAGAAAAAATGACATTAATGTTGGGTACATGCAGTGTTCTCGTCCGTAAGAAAACAAATATCGACTTGATGGCCAAAGATTTCCTGAATCTGGTAAGGTTTACCATCTTGCAAGATTATACTTTACATGTCCTAAGTTAAATTTGCTTTTGATTTGCCTAAAAATGGATTCTTAAATGATGGCTTAATAATAATGAGAGACTTGCAACGAAATCCCCAGCTGTATACGAACATAAAGAATAATACATGTTGTGCCATGTAGACTGATGTGACTATATTGTTACTTAATAGGCCCCTCAGATTCTTTTGTAAACTTATCAAAATTTTATATAGTTAACTTACGATCTCTAGCAATTTGGTTCATTAAGTGGTTAAAGAGTTTTGTTGCTTGCCTTCTGCCACTTTTAACCTAATTCAAAGACCCAAATTGATTAGTCAATCAACAGGCGCGGTTACATATAAAAGATTTTATTTTCTTAATAATTGTTTTGCAGAAGTCCATTTTTATGAACCCAGCTCTCTTCCATTCAGCTTCTCTTTTCTCCACCTTTGACCATCACAGTACTACAAAGAAATCTAAACTGTGTGTTCCAAGTTACTTGGATGTACATTGTACATTCATCATATTTGGATGACAATAGAACTTGCTTTCGATATAGTGAATAATGTACTACTGCAAAATGCAAAATTGCGTCCTCCCTTCTCCCTTCAAATAACTCCTATTTTTCCTTTTTTGTCTGCAGGTTTCTGAACTTTCCTTGGGGGCCTTTGTTTTCGGCTATCCGTTTGATAGACAGAAAATGAGTCGAGATGTATGTTTTCACTTTGATAATGATTTGGTCTGCTTTATTAGCACGGTTTGAAATCAACATTTTTTCGTTCTTTATCAGGCTGTGCAAGTTAAGTTTCTCATTGACGACCTTTGTCGGACGGGGGAACTTAGAGGTGTAAAGTACACATTTTGGGATGAATGTTTCACATCTAAGGTATATGATCTTAACTTTTGAACTTTGTAAAAACAGAGCGGATTAGTCATGTCTTATTATAAAGATCGTATCGCACAATTCTTCTTTTTGAAAGGTTGCTACTAGTTTATGTTTAACTCTCCCACCAAAATAATGTTAGTTGATGGACTTACGGACGATAACTGAGCTTGAATCTTCGTTTGTTATTGTTAATGTTAACTTATAGTTGCATGTAAAAGAATGATTTAGGCCTACCACAGTATGACTCTTTAAATAAATATAAGCAAAAGCTTGCTTTCAAATGCGAAATGACCAACAATTATATGTACTGTTTTGCTTTCAGAATGTTGAGCTGTTACTACAACCTTTAAAATTGCACCCAGCACAGACGAAGACGATGTTAGACAAATTTGCAGCAGTCGGAATACTTCAGGTAATAAAAGAACTTACCCAGTCTGTACTGTTGAGTTAGAACCATAGTTTACTTCACTGAATAAGTATTTTTTTCTTTTCAACGCTTAGACAAGTTCATAGTTTACTTCGCTGAAGAAGTATGTTTCCTTTTCAACACTTAGACAAGTTCCTTCTAACTCGGATAACTTCTTGGCTGAAATCGTCGAAAAAACTTTTGCCTCATTAGAGACAAATTAGTATTGTTTGTACAAAAATAAATTTATCTTGTAATTCATACCTGTAATAGTCTCCGCTTATTTTCAACTAAGATTAGATTTTTTTTTTCTCAATATTTATTTAAGTAACTGAGTTAGAACATCTTTTCGAAATTGTTTGGTTAGAACATTTACATGTAATAAAGAGTTCATTAGAGCAATATATTTTTCATGATTCAATCAAGTCTTTGTTTCCTTTTAGATTCATTTCACGATTAGCTTAGCCTCTTCTCTTGGAAAAAATGGAGAATAATTTGGTGTTACTGAAGGCTTTGCATGTTGTAATACAAATTATGATGCTTTGTTGCAGGGGTACTTGGACTTTGTTAACAGGAAACGTGCCTCAACGCCTGACAAAGACTCTTCTGAGGATGGTCCATAATCTACATCTGATTACATTAATTCCTTCAAAAGATGGACGGGTAACGTTGTACTTATACTAACATTGAAATAATGAGTTGTAGGCGTTGTAGATTAGTGTATTTTGTTAAACATTTTTGTATTTATCCTATGTATAAATTGTACTTTTAAGTATTAATTATAATTAGCTTGAGTAAAACTTTAATAAGATCGGATGATTACTTTTGTTGGACGGATGAGCACCAAATTCATTAACATTAACTTATTTAAATGTTTTTCGACATTGAGAAATTTTGACAACATTTGCTACACGTGCTCTATTGGTAGTTTATAATGGAACTCAGTTACTTCTGAATTATCTTCGTTATAAGTACACTTTCATTGTAGTGTAATAGTGTGTCATCCTTGTATTCTAGACGAAAAAATTTATTTTGTGTCTCACACAATTGACACTTATTGTGTGAGGCTTCTTTTTTGTGGAAATTGTGTTCACCAATATATTAAGTGGTAGGTGAAAAATGACTTCATTACCTGGAGGCTGGAGCTGTTAATCCTTTGTATACATACAGCACAAAAGCAATCAATCAGTACAATAAAGCTGCGTATTACTTGTATTGCTTCCCATTTTCTGAATACATTTTTTCCAAATAGCTCCTTTGGTTATCTCTCTCCAGTTCTCATATCATCCCTATAGATTTTCTGGAAGGCAAGTGCCAGACAAGCTTTCGAATGTATCGGGCAATATTTGAACGAAAAAACACATTATTTCTTGGAATTCAAACACCTTCTTGCAAAAATGCAGGGTAAGGTTGCGTACTGTCACACCTCCTTTTTCCCCCCGGGTGAGGGTAGTAAGGGAGTTTTTCCAATTAAAGTGACATTATTCGGTTTTGGGACTTATTATTATTTCAGAGTCGCCACCCGGATTTTTGACGATGCTCCGGGACACCGTTTTGTTTTAAAATCCCAAACCGAGGAAATTTTGACTCTGTTTGATTTGTTCGCGACCAGAAATCTGAGTAAGGAATTCTGTTAACCCGGGAGAAGGTGTTAGGCACTCCCGTATTCCGTGGTTCTAGCACGGTCGTTTAACTATTTTGGCCTAATGATCTAATTTACATATTTTAAACCTATTTAGCCTTTTTCACTTTTAGTCGCTTTTAGTATTTATGGATTTATCTTGAAACAAGTCGCGATGACGTGCACTTGTTTGTTTTTGGACATATTGCAATTACGCCACATGAAATGCATCCGTAATTACAACATGTGATTTTTATTAGTTTAAAGTTGGAGACGGGGACATGAGTTGTCGCACCTGCATGTAGATTACGTAGTCAAGACTATGGTCATGACAGTTTTATAGTACCTTTTTGAGGTGGTGTTCGATTATTTTCTATGTTCTCTATTTGAAGGAACATTTTAGTTTTAAAATCAATTAAGACGTTTTATGAATTTATCTTGGACAAGTTACGATGACGTACACTTGTTGTTTTTGAACACATGGTAATCACGTCACATGAAATGCACCAATGGTTGCTGTATGCGTTTTATTAATGTTCGGAGTTAAGGGTCGGGGGCATGAGTTGCCACTCCCGAGTGTAGATTATGGTTATTTGAAGTAATATTTGATTACTTATTAAATTTCAAAAAAAGAAGTATTTTTCAACCTAAAAGATATGTAGAAGTTTGTTTAAGCTTAAATTCATTAGTCTAAAGGACAAAGGGCTGGGTCTATATTAAGAGAACATATTTTTTACTCTCTTTGGCCAATCCTAATCATGGCTATTTGTGAAGGAAGTAAAGCTGTATTAATTCCATTAAAAAGCATGTCAACAATGAAAGGTTTACAAGAAATCTAACAGATTATTGATTCACAAATTACATATTTGAAGAGCCAAGTTAACACATTCAACTATAGTAGAACAGTTTTATTAATTTCATATGGACTAAATACGTGCCTTTCAAATCATGATTCATATGTATTAGGTCTTACACGGGAGTGTTCATACATCTATCATTGTAAATTCAGAAAACCTAATGAGATGAATTAAAAATGTTTTGAATTACGAATTCCTGTTTATATATTTTCGAAAGTCGTTGAATCTGAAATGATTATTTCCAGAATTTTGGTAAATGTTTACAAGGAGATTTCGGACAGACTAATTTGGGTACAAATTCATACGAAATGCTTTTGAATAGCAAATCCATACTGATACATTTAAAAGTTCATCAGAGACGAAAAGAAACAGTTTTTTTTTGTGGTAAATCATAGGAATTTTAAGAGAACAGATTTTTAAAACTTGGAGTCTTCAGACAAATTCATTTTTATACTGAAATTATACAAAGGCATTTCAGATCCTAATCAAATACTAACAATCCCTATGACAATAATTATTGAAATGAAGGTATAGCCTTAAGGCTTTTGCACTTTTGTCTCATCTAGGCCCAATCGCCTGAGAGTCCAGATCGAATCAGGCCTTAGCGGGCTGGCCCAACTTCATAAAGTGAAGCAATACAAAACTGGATATGAATTCAATAATGTCCAGTCTTTATTACAACTCTATACTATTACATTTCCAACTTTTGCTATGAAATACTACTTCTAAATAATGAAATAAGAAAAGAAAAACTGAGAGTCTGCTGCTCCCGTGCAAGCCAGCAGTACCTCAAGGACTCAAGCCTGCATTTCATCGTTGATTTTTAAAATCATAAGTCGTAAGATTTTAATGCATGGACAACATTATAAACATACTTTTATGCATCCCATAGAATGAATCTGACTATTAAAGGGGTCAGATTCAACTCTAATGATGCTCTACTACACATAATACAAAAAAAGAACATACAAACCGCTTGAATAAACCAACACATATTTGGTTAGCACGTTTGAATTTTGCATTCAGATTTGAGCAAGAAAGGGACTGAATAGGTAATTTTCAGCAGATATAGGCATGTCTATCTATGAAAATGAAGTTACAGTGAAAAGAAATTGAAGAACATTGATATTTCACATTACTTTTTACTTCAGCAGTTCTACTTCATGTAAGGTGAAGTTTACATACCTTGAAGTAGAAGAAAATAACAGCAAATTTGAAGACTAAATAAAGGTCAGAAAAGGAGGCTTTTGTGAGCTTAATAACAGCAGCAAACAGTCAGAAATCCAAGGAGAGAATAACCAGCAGGAATAGCAGCTTAAACCCAAGAAAAAATCGAAAGTTTTGGAAGAAATCAATAGCCAAAAACTACTCCTTAAACCCAGAACTAGGCAGAATCAGATTTGATACCCATTTGTATTTTTTTTTTGGATTTTTCTATTTCTTCTCAAATTCTAAGGAGAGATTCCATAATAGAAAATGAAAGCTGCGTATGACGTTAATTTTTCAGTGGTAAAAATGCAGAGAATTCCCTTCAAAATCTATATATATTTCCAGATTTTGCAGTAGTAAAAAAAGGGTCCCTTTTAGTGGGAAAAAGTGTGTGTATATACAGGGGTATTTGGGATAGGATATGCTTAGCATATTCCTTATCCAATAAGCTGAAAATAGTAGAAATGCAGCTGTCAACCTATCCTTTTAGGACAACTGCACCTATTCTAGAAAATTCTAGCCCTTGAATTACCTTTTTAACCCTAAAAAAATCTGATTTCTTTATTCTATAAGGTTCTTGGGTTGTTACACCCAAGATTCCCTTACTAAAAATCCTATACTACCCCTTAAAGTCTCTAGAATTACCCTTAGGTAGGTTGAGCTGATTGGGGTTAACTATTAGCTTGGGTTAATTAATCCTAATTAGCTTACTTTGTTTAATTAAAACTAATAGTTCTTCTTAACTAGCATTAGGACTTAATTAATTAAGGGTGCTCAATTAGTTTATTCAATTGAGCCTTGGTCTTAGTTAATTATATTAGTAACTAAACTCTTGATGAAGTTAGGAGCCTAATTAACTAATCAATTAATCTAGGTGAATGATTAATCTTTAGACTATACTAAAGTTAGGGTGATTAATCAAATGGAGGTAGACAGTAGTATTTAGAGAGGAGATAAAGCGACAGTAAAGGTATTCTGGAAAACTTAAGCATGAATCAATAAAGCTAACTATTAATTTTAACAAGTAGAATACCTAATAAATCAATGATGATTAACAGGAAATCCTAAGTGACTAAACATGGTTGCAAAACAGTCAGGAATGTGCATAACATGTTAAACACTGAATTAATCAAATCGAAGGTAGTGAGAATCAAAGAAGAACAGTCATACATACAAACAATGACAAGACCTAAGTTAGGAAATATGGTTATCAGAGAAACCTAATTACTTAATTGACGAGAACAAATCAAAACATGACTGTAAATACATTTAGAGCTTAAACTAAATGATGAGGAAGAAATATGAACAAGTAGAAGAAGACAATGAAAGAAAACAAAAAAATCAAAACAGTGATACAACAAATAAAAAAAAAACAGTGATTAAACCATGACATATTCATGCTAATAGTACAAGAAACAGTTAGAAAGGAAGGGGGAGATACCCGCTAAAGGGGTTTGGAAAAAGTACGGCGACTAGCCAGAGTTTGGCCGGACTACGGCGACCTCCAAAAGTGACCCTTACTCACATGAATTTACGGCTCTCATCGAGAACCATCGACTCATGTAAGTTTGAGTCACAGAGTCGCTTGGGATCATCCTCAGCATGTTCTAGGGTTTTGACAGTTTCCTAGATTCAAAATTACTCTTAACTGGATGGTTATTTGGGGAAATTGATAGTGGGAGGTGATTGAGGGAAGGGTGAGGATCATCTGGTGCGAATTTGGGGTTGATTGGAGAAGCTCCGCTGCCGGAGGCGATTTTCGGCCGGCGGAGGACGGCGGCTAGGGTTTGTTCTCTTAGAGAAGATAGAGACGGTGGGGAAGGGGGGGGGGTGTAAGACTTTGAAGTGAATTGGGTTAGGGGGTATTTGAAACATTTAAATACTTATTAGGGGTTTAGTTCCGGACCGTTGGATCAAAATTATCTAACGGCCGAGGTGAAAGGAAAGCTAAACAACGTCGTTTGGGTTGTGTAGGGGCAGGCCGGGTGGGATATGGGATTTGAGCTGGGTTGTTTGAGTGTATAGAGATAAGGATTGGGCCTGGGTATTTCTTGGCCCATGTCTTATTTAATTCTCTTTTTTAAAACTAATCTAAACTACTTAATTAATTTAAATTAACTTAAAACTCCACAAAAATATATTAATTAAGTCTAACTCAGTCTAATTAGATATTGATTGGTAAATAAATTAAGGGTGAAACAATTAATTTGACACTCATATATTTTAAAAGAAAAAGTCAATTTTCACAATTTGTTCAAAAAAATGACTAAATTTAACAATTAGTTATTAAAACTACATTACATCAAATAATCATCATCCGTTTGTTATTTTATTCAATTAATTACAAATAATGAATATATAATTCCTTGATAATAATGATGCGCCTAATTACGCAAATTTAAATAATTTTAAAGGATGAATTATGAATATGCAATGCAAAATAAATTCACAATTAACACTAAAATTCAACAAAAATTTGTGAAATTAATTTATTTTATTGAATTTGTAGGAGTATATGGTGGGTGAAAAATCACATGCTCACAGCTGCCTCTCTTTGCTCGGAAACACGAAGAGTTTTCGGGCAAAGACAAAGTGAGCAGTCGTGAACGACTTTTACCCATTCGCATGCTCCATGTGAAGCGTTTTTGAAAAGTTTGACCGAACCCTGCTTCAGAGGTTTCCTACATATCCTTGGCTATAAAGGAATCAGGTCCAGTGTAGTTCTGGAAGTTTTGGTAGCTGGGACTACCGAGTAACTGTGGTTTCACTGCGGTTGCTGTTGTTACTGCTGATGATCTCCTTATTACACCTAAGTACAAACGAAGGACTAACTAAAACCTATCAGCTGCTAAATTACAAGATTCCTATCTAGGACTTGGTCTTGAGTCTTGATCTTTTGTTGACTCTGATCCGGATCCTGGTGCTTGTTAGTCACAGATGCTGGTTTTGTCTTATAGTTCCTCGGATCAAAGCGGGATATACTAGACGAATGACTTCAATATCGTCCTGAATAGTCCACATCTTCCCCGTTTGTGCACTTTTAGATTCAATCTTCTCTTTCTTCTTTTTGTTTTGTTATTTTGGATCGATACTTCTTCTTTTGGTCGTCTCGAGATCCAATGTTCTAGAAACATAATCTGCACAAAATCAAAACAAACGAACAAAATTTTCTGCCCCAGTTTTCACTAGGAAGATTTCGTGAGTTATTATAATAAAATCTATGCTATTTATTATTGAAAGCAATAAAAAGCTGGGAACTGTGGACCCGGAGTGAATGCAGACTAGGGGATGGATACCTTATGCCTAGAAGGTGAAATCAACTAGGGATTGGAGACCCTATGTTGGAAAAGATCGACAGGTTATGCTGTCATCAAGAAGAGATCACCAGGTTCCGATGTCTGGGGAAGGATCAACAGGTTATGTTGTTGTCAAAAAAGAGATCTCCAGGTTATGCCGGTGTCTGGGGGAAGATCAACGGGTTATGCCGATGTCTGGAAAGGTCAACAGGCTATGCTGTTGCCTGGGGAAAAGAGATCACTGGGTTATGCCAGTGTCTGGAGAAGAAAAGATCACCAGGTTATGCTGGTGTCTGGAAAGGTCAACATGTCATTCTGTTGCCTGAAAAAGAGATCACTGGGTTATGCCAGTGTCTGAAGATGATCAACAGGTTATGCTGTTGTCAGGAAGATCACCAGGTTATGATGGTGTCTGGAGAGGTCAACAGGTTATGCTGTTGCCTGGGGAAAAGGGAGTGATCAATAGGTTATGCTGTTGTCAGAAAAAGATCACCAGGTTATGCCGGTGTCTGGAAAGGTCAACAGGTTATGCTGTTGCCTGGGGAAAAGAGATCACTGGGTTATGCCAGTGCCTGGAGAATAAACGATCACCAGGTTATGTTGGTGTCTGGAAAGGTCAACAGGTCATGTTGTTGCCTGAAAAAGTGATCACTGGGTTATGCCAGTGTCTGAAGATGATAAACAGGTTATGCTGTTGTCAGGAAGGTCACCAGGTTATGCCGGTGTCTGGAGAGATCAACAGGTTATGCTGTTGCCTGGGTAAAAGGGAGTGATCAACAGGTTATGCTGTTGTCAGAAAAAGAAGAGATTACCAGGTTATGCCGGTGTATGGAAAGGTCAACAGGTTATTCCATTTCCTGGGGAAGAGATCACTAGGTTATGCCAGTGTCTGGAAATGATTAACAGGTTATGCTGTTGTCAGGAAGATCACCAGGTTATGCCGGTGTCTGGAAAGGTCAACAAGTTATGTTGTTTCCTAGGAAAAAAAAGATCACTGGGTTATGCTAGTGTCAAGAGATGATCAACAATTTATGCTGTCGTCAGAAGAATCACCAGGTTATGCCGGTGTCTGGAGGATCACTAGGTTATGCCAATGTATGAAAATGATCAACAGGTTATGCCGTTGTCAGGAAAAGAAGAGATCACCAGGTTATGCCGGTCTCTGCTTGGGTGTGGGACCCTATGTTGGCATCAACTGAGCACTGAGATATCCTTGGTTGGAAAATGTTTGGCTAGGGATTGAGGACCCTATGATACTTTAGGGTTGCATCATATTCAACTTCATTTCTTATTTTTCTTTTTCTTTTTTTATATTTATTTATTTTTATTTTTTATTTTTATATATGCGGGAAAAGATTTTTTGGAGGAAACTTCCCTTTCTTTGGAGTCAATGCTGTAGAGCTCCTTCTAGCTCTTGCGCAATTCCTTTTGATTGCACTTGCTTTTTGCATGGTTTCTTTTGCACCTGTTTCCTATTTTCAAACAAAGAACAATTTGTTAGCTTGAGACGGTGGTTGGTTTTGCGGCCTTGATTTTCAACTGCTTGATCTCAGTTCTTTTGATAAAGATCTCAACCACTTGCTTGCTTGTTTGCTTGCTGGGGATTGGGTTTCATCTCTAATCCCGGGGGCCTTGGCTTTACAGATTTCACCATGGCAATCGGTCACGTGGGACTCAACATTTTATTTTGCCTTTGTAGGCTTTTCACTTGCTTTTTCTTTTGGATTTCCAGAGTCTTGGGGAGGAGTTTTGGCCCCTCAAATTCTGCTGTGACGGTTAGTCGCGTGGGACTTAACCTTTCCAACTTTATTTCGCCTTTATTGGCTTTTCATTCCTGACTTTTCGTCGAACTGTAACTTTAGGTCATTTGGAATATTTCGGCTTTTCAAACCTTGCCAAGATGGTTAGCCACGCAGGACTCAACCTTTCAACTTCAATCGCCTTAATAGGCACTTCAATTTGATTTCCTCCTTTCACGACTTTGAGTTTGAAGTATCGGCCGCTTCGGCCAGTCGGGATCGACTCGATGCCCCTGACGAGGCTGGGTGCCTTTTGCATATTAGCCCGTGTCAAATGAGATCCCTGTAAATCAGTCTTGCCATCCTTTCTTTGTCTTATTTCAGGAATATAGTTAGACCGAAAGGGATTGAAAAACAATAAATGACAGAATGGATAATTAATTTAAACGAGAGGTATCCTTTTCGGGGAAAGGAAAGAAGGACTTATCTGGAGTGCATGCGGACTTCAATGAACATGACATGCTCTTTGGACTGGATTCCTGATCCGTGTAAACCGCCCGACTCTCAGAAATTCATCACAACTATTACCTCGAGATTGAGAAATCTTGCTCCGGACTGCGTCCGTGTCAGTGACCCATTATCCTTTTCGATCAGTGGCGCCCTTTGCGGGTTTTCACCAACTAACCTCTCTCATTTCTCTTCTCACCATCGCCTTGTAGTGCTCTTTGCGAGTTTTCACTAACAAGACTCTCTTATTTTTAATTTCTCTGCTTACCGTCGCCTCACGGTGCCCCTGTGGGTTTTCACCGATAAGACTCTCTCATTTTGTTTCTCTCATTTTCTTGCACCAGATTCGACACTGTATCCTCCAACTATAAGCATGTTTACCAATTGATCGGAAGGACTTGAACAGGGTTTTGGTGCAAAGAATTTGTATTGAATTACAACTTTGGAACCCCTCCGGCAAAGTTATCACCAAACATATTACAACATCTGCCCCAACTTAAACTTTTGGGGAAATGTGGATTTTTATTTTGGTGTGACTGAACCCGAGGGAGAGCCTACGTATCCTTTCGTCATCAAGTCGAACGTAGTTCAGGGCGCTTTTGTTTTTTTTTTGTCTTTTTTTGTCTTTTTTTTTCATTTCATCATTTTTTTTTTCAACATCTTTTTTTTTCTTTTTCCAATAACACTTTCGGGTTCCAAAGAGGGTAATCAAAGAAGAGTAACCGACTCAAAGGTTTGCAAAATGGTTAATGTTGTTTGGGTAGCGAGAATGAAAGCATTCGTCATCCCAACCGGAAAACATTTAAAAATATATATAGGATCAAACATAGTACCTTTTGACGGCATCTGCATTGACAGCCGTTTCGGGGTCATTTCCTTCGATGTCCCCCAGGTATAACGCTCCTTTTGGTAGCAATTTCCTTATGATATATGGACCTTTCCAGTTTGGGGCGAATTTTCCTTTTGCTTCTCTGTGGTGCGGGAGGATACGTCTTAAAACGAGTTGCCCTACTTAGAAGTTCCTAGGTCGCACTTTCTTGTTGTAAGCGCGGTCCATTCTTTGCTGGTATAATTGTCCGTGGCACACTACGACCATTCTTTTCTCATCAATCAGAGTTAATTTCTCCAGTCGGGTCTTGACCCACTCATTGTCCTCAATTTATGCTTCGACAATAATCCGAAGGGAAAGAATTTCGACTTCAGCGGGTATTACGGCTTCAGTGCCATAAACCAATAGGTAAGGGTAGCTCCAACCGATGTGCGCACGGTCGTGCGATATTCCAACAATGCAAAAGGCAACTTTTCATGCCATTGCCTGGATGTTTGAATCATTTTCCTGAGAATTTTCTTGATGTTTTTGTTTGCTGCTTCAACGGCGCCATTTGCTTTGGGCCGGTAAGGGGTCGAGTTGCGGTGTGTTATCTAGAACTGTTCACATACCTCCCTCATCAAGTTACTGTCTAGATTCGCGGCATTTTCGATAATGATAGTTTTTGGGATACCAAAACGATAGATGATATTAGCTTGCACGAAATCCACCACCACTTTCTTAGTGACAAATTTGAACGTGACGGCCTCGACCCATTTTGTGAAATAGTCGATAGCAACCAAAATGAATCTGTGCCCGTTTGAGGCCCTTGGCTCGATTGGCTCAACGACATCCATTTCCCAAGCAACAAACGACCATGGTGCCGACATAAAATGCAGTTCTAATGGTGGCGCATGGATTAGGTTGCCATGTATTTGACACTTATGGCACTTCCGGACCAAACCGAAACAATCTTTCTCCATGGTCATCCAATAATATCCAGCCCGCAAGATTTTCTTTGCGAGGACGTACCCATTCATGTGGGGACCGTATACTCCTGAATGGACCTCGCCCATGGTCCTTTCGGCTTCTTTGGAGTCCACATCTTAACAGATTCATATCGGGAGTCTTTTTATACAGTACTTCCCCACTTAGGAAGAAACTGCTGGCGAGCCTTCGGATGGTTCTCTTTTGGTCTCCGTTGGGCTGCTCGGGATATTCTCTTGTCTTCAAAAATCCTTTAATATCATGATACCATGGTTGGAAATCGGTTTCTTCTTCGACCGTGTTGCAATAACCATGTCTTTCCTTGATTTGGATCTCCAATGGGTCTATGCGAACATTACCCGGATAGGGCAGCATTGCAGCTATGGTGGCCAGCACATTGGCTAACTCATTGTGGCACCGAGGAATATATCTGAACTCGACGACTTTGAATCGCTTACTAAGATTCTCCACATGTTGTCTGTAGGGAAGGAGTTTAACATGCCGAGTTTCCCACTCTCCCTGAGCCTGCTTAATGATCAAATCGGAGTCTCCCATGATCAACAACTCTTCTACATCCATGTGAATGACCATGTTCATTCCCATTATACAAGCTTCATATTCAGCAGTATTGTTTGTGCAGAAGAAACAGAGGCGGGCCATGGCTGGGTAGTGTTGTCCTAAGGGTGAAATCAAGATTTCCCCTATCCCAATACCTTTCGCATTGGCTGCTCCGTCGAAGAACATTTTCCAGGTGTCAGTTCCTTCCGGGATTACTTCGACGGAGTTGATTTATTCATCCGAAAAATAAGTGCTCAAGGGTAGGTATTCATCATCAACCGGATTTTCAGCTAGATGATCGGCCAAAGCTTGAGATTTCATAGCTGTGCGAGTGACATAGACAATATCAAATTCTGTGAGCAAGATATGCCATTTTGCTAATCTCCTTATTGGCATTGGCTTTTGGAATATGTACTTCAAAGGATCCATCCTCGTGATGAGGTAAGTGGTATAAGCCAATAAATAATGTCGTAGCTTCTGAGCAACCCAAGTTAGAGCGCAGAAAGTCCTTTCTAACTGAGAATACTTGGCCTTGTAGCTTGTGAACTTCTTGCTTAAGTAATAAATGACCTGCTCTTTCTTCCGGGTTACATCGTGTTGCCCCAGAACACACCCAAAGGAATTTTCTAGCACCGTCAGGTATAGGAACAGAGGTCTCCCCGGTTCTGGTGGGACTAACACTGGAGGATTTGACAAATATTCTTTGATCTTGTCGAAAGCATCCTGGCACTCGTCTGTACATTTGACGGCTGCATCTTTTTTCAACAGCTTGAATATAGGCTCGCATATGGAGGTCAACTGAGCGATGAACCTGCTTATGTAATTCAGCCTACCCAACAGACTCATGACTTCCTTCTTGGTTCTTGGGGGTGGGAGATCCCGAATAGACTTTATCTTTGTCGGGTCCAGCTTAATGCCCCGTCGACTGACTATAGATCCCAGTAATGGCGCATTTGGCTGGATTTAATTTCAAATCATATCTGCGCAGGCGTTCGAAAAATTTCCTCAAATGCTGCACATGGTCACTTTGGGTTCTGGACTTAATGATCACATCATCCACGTACACCTCAATCTTCTGATGCATCATGTTGTGAAATATGGCGGTCATGGCCCTCATATAAGTTGCCCCAGAATTCTTTAAACCAAATGGCATGACCCGGTAACAGTATGTTCCCCAGGGTGTAGTGAAGGTTGTCTTTCCTGCATCCTGTTTCATCCATCAACACCTGGTGATATCCGGCATAACAATCGAGAAAAGACTGTACCTCATGTTTGGCACAATTGTCAACTAGGATGTGTATGTTTGGTAGTGGAAAATTATCTTTTGGACTGGCTTTATTCAGATCCCGGTAGTCTACACATACTCGGACCTTTCCGTCATTTTTAGGCACCGGAACCACATTGGCCAGCCAGGTGGTGTATTGGACCACTCGGATTACTCCAGCCTTTAGTTGTTTAGCGACCTCTTCTTTGATCTTGTCACTCATGTCTGTTTTAAATTTCCTCTGCTTTTGTTGGACAGGTGGATGACCGGGGTAGGTTGGCAATTTGTGTACCACCAAGTCCATACTTAGTCCGGGCATGTCGTCGTAGGACCAAGCAAATACGTCTTTGAATTCAAATAGGAGTTGAATCAAGACGTATCTAGTCTTTTCATCCGTGTGGATGCTTATCATAGTTTCTCGAATCTCTTCTTCATTGCCCAAGTTAACAGGTTCCGTTTCGTTTAAGTTTGGCTTAGGCTTATTCTCGAACTGTTCCAATTCTCGATTTATTTCCCTAAAAGCCTCTTCTTCGTCATATTCCAGTTCTTGATTTATTATTTCGAGGTTAGACAGCGTATTAAGATCAGAGCATGAAGTCCGCAAGCATGTCATGTTTTTTAAAGCCGCATTATTAGGACTGAAAAATAAGAAAAGTAAACAAATATCAGAAAGAATAATAGACGATGAAATTTTGATTTCATTTCATTGAATTTGAACATAAGAGGTTTTGCATCGGAATTTAAAGGCAAGAATTTAAAAACACTTGAGTTACACTCTGAAATAACTCATAGTGCAGAAAGGATGGAAAAAGCTGAACTACCGGGACTCCCGCCTGACGGGGAATGGAGTAGCCTCCCAGTTTTTCAACTTGGCGTCAGGCCCCATATACTGTACTTCGGCAGTGCTGGAGCCTTATCCTGGTTGGACCATATGGGCCTCATACAACATCTGCCTCATTGCTCCGCATATTTCTTCTATTTCTTCGGCCGTGAAAGCCTCTTTCTCTTCCTCCACGTATTTTGGCTTGACAAATGATGCGGTGATGTGTAGGATCGGCTGAGGCAATACCCAATCATTTTTCTTATGTTGGTCAGCCCATTGTTCATCGTCGGGGGTAGCTTGAAACCCTATGCCAAATTTTTTTTTATAGGTAGACAAAGTGACGGGTTCTTTAATGCCTTTCAAGGACACCCCGAGCCCTTTTCCAGGTGTGTACCTATGTTTGATCATGTCTTTGGAAACCATAATTGACGCGTTTGATAGGAAGGGTTGAGGGCACGGGGTTCCTTACTCATGCTGGTCCGCAACCACAATCTCGAAAGCCTGGTAGACTATGTGCTCGCTGCCCTCTCTTGCTTGCAGACATTGGGATAATGGGTCCATGTAAATAGATTGCTCGTCTTCCCCATGGACCACGATTTCCTGGTCTTCATATTCGAACTTAACCATCTGGTAGAGAGTAGATGGCACTGCCCCTGCCGCATGGATCCAAGACCTTCCCAGGAGATAATTGTAGGAAGTATCCATATCCATGACATGGAATGTCTCTTCAAAATCTACAGGGCCAATTGTCAAGCCCAAATCAATCTCCCCGATCGTGTCTCTCTTGATACCATCGAATGTACGGACGCACACATTTTTGCGCCTGATTCTCTCAGTCCCGATCTCCATTCTTTGTAGGGTCGATAGAGGGCAAATATCAACCCCAGATCCACCGTCCATCATAACCCTTTTCACATAGTAACCCTCACATTTAACAGTGAGGTGGAGAGCTTTGTTGTGGGCAGACCCTTCTGGGGGAAAGTCATTCTTGCTGAATGAGATCCGGTTGACTTCAAAAAATCGTTCTGCCATTCTTTCCATTTGCTCGACTGTGGTGTTGGCCGGAACGTATGCTTCGTTAAGGGTTTTGATCAGGATCTTCTGATGCTCGTTGGAATTTACCAGCAAGGATAGGAGTGAGACCTGAGTGGGGGACTTTCTGAGCTCCTCGATTATGGCGTATTCAGCGGTTTTCATGTTCTTGAAGAATTCTTCTGCCTCTCCGGCACTGATCGTCCTTTTAGGCGGAAAGCGTTTCAGCTTGCTTTGGTTTAGTTCTTCGGGTCGAGGTATATCTCTGATGAGTTTATATCGCCTGGTTCCCCAGTAATCTCTTTCCCTTTGTATGTCACCACCATCCTGTGGTAATTCCAGGGGACGACAGTAGTATTCTTCATGGGATTTTGCGACGCGCGGCTAATAACCACGGGCTCATTCAGCCTTGGTGAAATTATTTTCCCCCACACCACATACGTCCCTTTCGGCACGTACATTTTTGGGCCATTCGTTATTGCCTTGTTGAATTGTAACCTTCTGGGAGGGCTCAACACACTTTGTTCCTTCCTGGGTGCCTTGGGGACGTAAGAACAACGTCTTCAGAGGGTCCCCTATTTGTCTCGGCCTCAGCCTTCTCGGGGACCTGGGGGACGGGGTTACTCTTCTTAATCTCTTTGACTGGTTTGGGTGCCGCCTTGGGCTTTCTTTCCACATCTGCGATGGAGATGATGGCCTTTAGAGCTGGATCAAAATCCTGGTCCTCGCAAATCATGCCGATGACGGGCCCATGATTGTGAGTGGGCAGTGGATTGTTCGTCACATTGGGAGCTTCTTCGTCCCTTAACACCACTTTCTTTTTTTTCTATAAGGCTTTCCATGGCCCTTTTGAGGGTCCAGCAATCCTCCGTGTCGTGCCCTTATGCTCCGGAATGGTAAGCACAACTGGTACCCCGTCTATATGATGGTGATTGAGGATTCTGCCCGTTCGGAGGTACGGGTTGCAGGAGTCCCATTTGGACCAACTTTGGGAAGAGGCTGGAATACATCTCTTCGATGGGAGTGAAATTAAGTCTCCTTGGTGGTTCTCGTGGATAGGCATTGTACGGGTAGTTGTTTTGAGGAGGGCGTGGATTATATGGAGCTGGGGAACGATGGTTATTTTTTGGAGGTGGAGTTCTATTATGATTGTATTGTTGTTGCGGCCTGGAATGTGGCTGAGCATTCATTACCGCATAGGGAAAATGGGGCGTAGGCGTCTTGGTGAGGATAGTAATGTTGGGAAGCTTTGGGAAATGGACATGGGTATTGTCGAGGCTTCCTGACATCGGAAACCATCATGTCCCCTTCTTCTTTCTTTTTCCTGTTGGCTGCACTCCCGGATCCACTTTGGATGGCCTGAGAGGTTGCTCTTATGGTAGATTGGCTCACGATACGACCAGTTTTTAGACCATTCTCCACCATTTCTCCAATTTTGATTGCTTCTGCAAATGGTTTGCCCATGGCGGACATCATATTTTGGAAGTAATCAGCTTCCTGTGCTTGTAGAAAGACGCTGACCATTTCAACCTCATCCATCGGAGGTTTGACCCTGGAGGCCTGCTCGCGCCATTTGATGGCGTACTCTCTGAAACTCTCTGAGGATTTCTTTTTGAGATTGGATAGAGAGTTCCTATCGGGAGCGATGTCCACATTGTATTGGAATTGCCGGACAAAGTCCCGTGCCAGGTCATCCCATATGTGCCAATGGGATATATCCTGGTCCATGTACTATTCTGATGCAATCCCCGTCAAGCTTTCTACAAAATATGCCATGAGAAGTTCCTCCTTCCCACCTGCTCCCCTGAGTTGGTTGCAGTACCTTTTCAGATGGGCTATGGGGTTCCCATGTCCGTCATATTTTTCGAACTTGGGGGTTTTAAACCCGAGAGGCAAATGGATGTACGGGAACATGCACAAGTCTACATAGGAGACACTTTTCTGCCTGCTCAGACCCTGTATATTTTTGAGGCTCTGTTCAATACTCTTCATTTTTTGAGTTATTTCTTCGTGCTCGAGGCTTTTCTTATCCTGTCCCAAAGTGACCTCAGGCTGAGTTTATTGGGGATATGCATTGGGAGTAACATGAGCAGTATCCTGATGAACGGATGGTGTTTGGAATGTGAATGCTGGCGGCTCGAAACTTGGCCCGGAGATAGTTGGTGGAGTCGTGGCGGAGATTGGTGGTGCGGTGAAGATGTTGGAAGACACACCAGAAAATAAAGTCTGGGGGGAGAACCTCAGAAGGCCTTCCGGCAAAGTGAGCCGGCATAGTTGAATATCCAAATGGCGTGGTTGGGTAGCTTATGGGGATGTTGGACGTCCCGCCTGCCCTGGGGATTATCTATGGGAAACCCGAGATGGTACTGGGTGGTTCCCTACCGTTGGACCATGCGTCCCATATTTCCAGCATGCGGCAACGCAGAGTCCTGTTCTCTTCAGCTGTTGCTGACTCAGACGTTGAGATGGCTGGATTTAGGTCTTCCACGGAAGAGTTGACGATTGGCAAGTGACTTTCAGACGTCATTTCTATGCTCCCTTTTTGATCTAGTGAAGTAAGGATGGGAAGTCAGGTTACCGCAAGACCAACCACCTAAAAATACCTTTTAGATTGAACCAACAAAATGTTAGGTTGAAGCATTTATCACATAGGTAACCGCACGTTTGGGGTATGCAATGCACCTGAGCAATTTAAACGCTTTTCTATATGTTTTTGCAACAGTTGTGTACTTCATCCTGGCTTTATTTCTCGGCTTTTCCCTTTTTATCATTCTTACCCTTCTTCTGTTATTGTTTCCGCTCTTTTATTCCTTGCTCGGTTTCTTTACTTATGGTTATGATCGAATCCTATGTGAATTGCCTACGTATCACGGTGCCGCGTGAATCAGATCATCACGTAGTTCATGCTAGCAAAACCCAAAGGACAGGAATGCATATTTTTTCTAAAAGTTTCATTCTAAAAATTTACATTCATTAAATAAAACACTTCTGATTATAGAAAACTTGTAGCCCACTTTTGGAATTTTAGAGTTTGCAAAATAGACTCGACACATATTTTCTAAAAATATAAAAACTACTGTGGACCCAGACATGACTACGATTAGAAAAAATGAAATACAGACTCGAAAAACATCAAAAATACATCAGTGCTTCCGTTGTTCCAGGGGCCGGTGGGCCATCATTCGGCCTTGCCACGGGCCTGCGTGTTATGTCTTGCTGGAGGCGGTAAAGGTCGTCCATTATCTTGCGGACGAAGATCATAACCGCTGAGAAGAAGGTGGTCCGAGTCATATCTTCGCATTCCTGGCATCTGGTGACGATATAGTCAGCTATCTCTTGGACTCTTCGCCTGATGATACCCTTTTCCAAAAGTAGGCACCCGATTTGCTGGGATCTCGCCTCTAAAGTTTGGGCGTCTTTGTGACTTTGCTCTTGCCATTGTTGCAACTCTTTTTCTAACTGAGTCGTCATGGCATAGCACTGTTCCCTCTC
>ML387639.1:14702-42964 GCA_005239525.1 Nicotiana knightiana | reverse complement strand
GGCTTCCAACTTGCTTATGGTGGCTCGGTAGCTGTTTTCCTTTTCTAACCAAGCCCAATGCTCTTGTGTTTGCTCAGTGAATTGTTGCACGTGGGGTCTCTTTGCGGGTCGTTCTTGCTCTTGATGCTCCCTGCTTCTTATGACATACCAAGAAGTGTAGGCGGGATCCACTTCCCCTTTAGATAAATCTCTCACCCGAGTTTGAGGTTCTAAAAACCTGCACTCTTTCCAGATTTGACGGACCCTGCCTTCAGGAAATGCAGCTCTTCGGCATAACTCAATGGCTTGTTGGCTTAAATCCTCCTCATGGGGAACACCATGTTGTCTCTCCAACTGGCGTAAGACCTGGTATGGGGCATATGGCTGAATGCTTCGCAGGCCCATTAACAGGAGATAGCAAACCTCAGCAGACATATTGATAACCTCGCTGACAGGGAGCCACCCGAACGTCCACTCGATTTGGTCGGCAGTCAGTGAACTCAAGTATGAGTGCCAGGCTTCCGTGCCCTCAGGAAATTTGTGGCCTTTTACCCGAGTACCATGTTCCTCGATGCAATTCAAACCGGTTAAGCCGTAGTTCATGTAGCCTGGGCGGTGACAGAGGTGCTCGATCAACCAGATTTGTAGAAGCAGGTTGCACCCCTCAAAGAACTTTCCCCCAGATTGGCAAACTGTCAGAGCACGGTAAATCTCGGCTAAGACCATCGGTATAAGTGTGCCATTGGACTTTTTCATCATGAAATCTGCTATTCCCACAAGCCCGATGTCTATGCATCTGTCACTTCTTGGGCAAATCAAGGTGCCCAAGAATGCTACCACAAAAGCTAGCCCCCGGCGGGCTTCCCATTTAGCCTGATCTTTGTGAGTTAGACCAGTGTTGTTAGCCTCATAACCCTGGGGATCTCCATAACGTCTGTAAAGAAAATAGAAAGTGCAGAAACCTTCGGACAGGTGTGGGTCTTGGACGTCCCGACTAATGTTCAACAGATCCAAAAACTTATGTGGAGTCACCGCCCTAGGTGCCACTGGGTACCGACTTCTAAGATTGTCATTGAGACCATCATACCCTGCTATTTCCTCTAGCGTGGGCGTCAATTCAAAGTCTGAAAAGTGGAACACGTTGTGGGCGGGATCCCAAAACAGTACTAGGGCCTCGACGATGTCCAACCTCGACTTGATTTTTAAAAGACCAGTAAGTCCCCCTAAAGCTTTCATAACAGACTTTTTACTGGCTTCCACCAAGTCGCTCCACCACATATGGAGTCCTAGAGGGATTTCCTCGACTGCCCTGAAGGGGATGTTTTCAACTGTATTCATCCTGCACATTCGTTTTTTGAGTAAAACCACAAAAATTTTGGAAAGTGTTATTTTGCAAAGGGTTTTGTAATAAAGAAAAATGGACCATCTTTGCGAATACGACCCTTTAATGCTTCGGGTAGGAAGTTTTTTTTTCTAGGCTGTGTTTGCGAATTGGGTCGAAATTTAAAGACAAACCACATGCGGCCACTTTTGCGAAAACGACCTTCTGGTGCCCCACTTGGGAAATCAGGATACAATGGCGTCACCTGATTTTATTTAGGGCTATATCCTTTGATTTTAGAAAATAGGTTTGGACCCGATGAGGGTTGCCTACGTATCCCACACCCGTGAGAATCAAACAATGCGTAGTTCGGGAAAATCCTGACTGATTAATATACACCCACTCATTTTGTTTCGGAATATTATTTTTCAGAAATTTTGGCAAAGTTTTGGGATAAATGGGGATCTTTCAAAACAGGGTGAATTTTCTATTCTACCTCACTCTTGGTTTTTTTGTTCGTTTTTTTTTTTATTTTAGCCGGTCAATACACAAGCTGAAAAAAATAAATGCATACGTAGAAGGTAAGATGCATCAGGCTAGTCTTTCATTTCGGGTACACCTGTCCTAGACGGACCCAACCCCTGTGTTGAGTCCCCTAAGTCAAATGCACATGATGCAGATAATCGTTCCTACTAGGGATCCGGCATGAGGCTATGTTATACTAAGTTTAAATTCTGGTGTTTTGCTCTAGATCAGGCTTACCCGAGTGGACAGGTCGAGCCGAGGTCGGGGCAGTGTACCGGGAATACAGAAGCTTCACCGGCTTTGCAACTTGTCCGTACCTCGTTCTAAAATTTGGATATGACTCTAATAGAAAAGCAGTCACACGAAGTTCACACTTCCCAGATGATTTAGAAGACTCAGAGAGAAGAGGGTTTCGGCATAATTTATGTACAGTTCAGATAATATCAAAGCGGTAAAAAATGACATTTAGCACGTTAGGTTTAAATATGTAAAAATCAGATAATAAAACAAAATAAAACAGTTTATTCTAAGCTCGAATTCTTGAACCCTGAACCAGAGATTCTGGGTTCTCAGTCCCCAGCGGAGTCGCCAGAGCTGTCACACCTCCTTTTTCCACCCGGGTGAGGGTAGTAAGGGAGTTTTTCCAATTAAAGTGACATTATTCAGTGTTGGGACTTATTATTATTTCAGAGTCGCCACCCGGATTTTTGACGATGCTCTGAGACACCGTTTTGTTTTAAAATCCCAAACCGAGGAAATTTTGACTCTGTTTTGATTTGTTCGCGACCAGAAATTTGAGTAAGGAATTCTGTTAACCCGGGAGAAGGTGTTAGGCACTCCCGAATTTCGTGGTTCTAGCACGGTCGATTAACTATTAATATTTGTCCTAATTATCTAATTATTTACATATTTTAAACCTATTGTTCTCTTTAGCCTTTTTCACTTTTATCCGATTTTAGTATTTATGGATTTATCCTGAAACAAGTCACGATTGCGTGCACTTGTTTGTTTTTGGACATATTGCAATTACGCCACATGAAATGCACCCGTAATTACAACATGTGATTTTTATTAGTTTAAAGTTGGAGACGGGGACATGAGTTGTCGCACCCGCGTGTAGATTACGTAGTCAAGACTATGGTCATGACGGTTTTATAGTGCCTTTTTGAGGCGGTGTTCGATTATTTTCTATGTTTTCTATTTGAAGGAACATTTTAGTTTTAAAATCAATTAAGACGTTTTATGGATTTATCTTGGACAAGTTACGATGACGTACACTTGTTGTTTTTGAACACATGGTAATCACGTCACATGAAATACACCAGTGGTTGCTGTATGTGTTTTATTAATGTTCGGAGTTAAGGGTCGGGGGCATGAGTTGCCACTCCCGAGTGTAGATTATGGTTATTTGAAGTAATATTTGATTACTTATTAAATTTCAAAAAAAGAAGTATTTTTCAACCTAAAAGGTATGTAGAAGTTTGTTTAAGCTTAAATTCATTAGTCTAAAGGACAAAGGACTTGGGCTATGGCCATATTTTAGCCCAATTGTTATTTTACTCTCTTTGGCCAATCCTAATCATGGCTATTTGTGAAGGAAGTAAAGTTGTACTAATTCCATTAAAAAGCATGTCAACAATGAAAGGTTTACAAGAAATCTAACAGATTATTGATTCACAAATTACATATTTGAAGAGCCAAGTTAACACATTCAACTATAGTAGAACAATTTTATTAATTTCATATGGCCTAAATACATGCCTTTCAAATCATGATTCATATGCATTAGGTCTTACATGGGAGTGTTCATAAATCTATCGTTGTAAATTCAGAAAACCTAATGAGATGAATCAGAAATGTTTTGAATTATGAATTTCTGTTTATATACTTTCGAAAGTTGTTGAATCTGAAATGAATGTTTCCGGAATTTTGGTAAATGTTTACAAGGAGATTCCGAATAGACTAATTTGGGTACAAATTCATACGAAATGCTTTTGAATAGCAAATCTATACTTATACATTTAAAAGTTCATCAGAGACGAAAAGAAACAGTTTTTTTTTTGGTAAATCATAGGACTTTTAAGAGAACAGATTTTTTAAAACTTGGAGTCTTCAAACAAATTCATTTTTATACTGAAATTATACAAAGGCATTTCAGATCCTAATCAAATACTAACAATCCCTATGACAATAATTATTGAAATGAAGGTATAGCCTTAAGGCTTTTGCACTTTTGTCTCATCTAGGCCCAATGGCCTGAGAGTCCAGATCAATCAGGCCTTAGCGGGCTGGCCCGACTTCATAAAGTGAAGCAATACAAAACTGGATATGAATTCAATAATGTCCAGTCTTTATTACAACTCTATACTATTACATTTCCAACTTTTGCTATGAAATTCTACTTCTAAATAATGAAATAAGAAAAGAAAAACTGAGAGGCTGCTGCTCCTGTGCAAGCCAGCAGTACCTCAAGGACTCAAGCCTGCATTTCATCATTGATTTTTAAAACCATAAGTCTTAAGATTTTAATGCATGGAAAACAAGAATTCCCTTCAAAATCTATGTATATTTCCATATTTTTCAGTAGTCAAAAAGGGTCCCTTTTAATGGGAAAAGGTGTGTGTATATACAGGGTTATTTGGGATAGGATATGCTTAGCATATTCCTTATCCAATAAGCTGAAAATAGTACAAATGCAGCTGTCAACTCTATCCTTTTAGGACAGCTGCACCTATTCTAAAAAATTCTAGCCCTTAAAATTACCTTTTTAACCCTAAAAAATCTGATTTCTTTATTCTAGAAGGTTCTTGGGTTGTTACACCCAAGATTCCCTTACTAAAAATCCTATACTACCCCTTAAAGTCTCTAGAATTACCCTTAGGTAACTAGGGTTGAGCTGATTGGGGTTAACTATTAACTTGGGTTAGTTAATCCTAATTAGCTTACTTTGGTTAATTAAAACTAATAGTTCTTCTTAACTAGCATTAGGACTTAATTAATTAAGGGTGCTCAATTAGTTTATTCAATTGATCTTTGGTCTTAGTTAATTATATTTGTAACTAAACTCTTGATGAAGTTAGGAGCCTAATTAACTAATCAATTAATCTAGGTGAATGATTAATCTTCAGACTATACTAAAGTTAGGGTGATTAATCAAATGGAGGTAGATAGTAGCATTTAGAGAGGAGATAAAGCGACAGTAAAGGTATTCTGAAAAACTTAAGCATGAATCGATAAAGCTAACTATTAATTTTAACAAGTAGAACACCTAATAAATTAATGATGATTAACAGGAAATCCTAAGTGACTAAACATGGTTGCAAAACAGTCAGGAATGTGCATAACATGTTAAACACTGAATTAATCAAATCGAAGGTAGTGCGAATCAAAGAAGAACAGTCATACATACAGACAATGACAAGACCTAAGTTAGGAAACATGGTTATCAGAGAAACCTAATTACTTAATTGACGAGAACAAATCAAAACATGACTGTCATGAAATACATTTAGAGCTTAAACTAAACGATGAGGAAGAAATATGAACAGGTAAAAGAAGACAATGAAAGAAAACAAAAAATCAAAACAATGATACAACAAATAAAATAAAAAAAAGTGATTAAACCATGACATATTCATGGTAATAGTACAAGAAACAGTTAGAAAGGAAGGGGGGATACCCGTTAAAGGGGTTTGGACGAACTACGGCGACTAGCCGGAGTTTGGCCAGACTACGACGACCTCCAAAAGTGACCCTTACTCACATGAATCGACGGCTCTCGTCGAGAACCATCGACTCATGTAAGTTTGAGTCACAGAGTCGCTTGGGATCATTTTCAGCATGTTCTAGGGTTTTGACTGTTTCCTAGATCCGGAATTACTCTTAACTGGATGGTTATTTAGGAAAATTGATAATGGGAGGTGATTGAGGGAAGGGTGAGGATCATCTGGTGCGAATTTGGGGTTGATTGGAGAAGCTCCGCCGCCGGAGGCGATTTCTGGCCGGCGGAGGACGGCGGCTAGGGTTTGGTCTCTTATAGAAGATAAAGACGGTGGGGAAAGGGGGGGTGTAAGACTTTGAAGTGAACTGGGGTAGGGGTGTTTGAATTAGTTAAATACTTATTAGGGGGTTAGTTCCGGACCGTTGGATCAAAATTATCCAACAGCTGAGGTGAAAGGAAAGCTAAACAACGTCGTTTGGGTAGTATAGGGGCAGGCCGGGTGGGCTATGGGATTTAGGCTGGGTTGTTTGAGTGTATAGAGATAAGGATTGGGCCTGGGTATTTCTTGGCCCAAGTCCGATTTAATTCTCTTTTTTTAAACTAATCTAAACTACTTAATTAATTTAAATTAACTTAAAACTCCACAAAAATGTATTAATCAATTCTAACGGTCTAATTAGAGATTGATTGGTAAATAAATTAAGGGTGAAACAATTAATTTGACACTAATATATTTTAAAAGAAAAAGTCAATTTTCACAATTTGTTTGAAAAAATGACTAAATTTAGCAATTAGTTATTAAAACTACATTACATCAAATAATCATCATCCGTTTATTATTTTATTCAATTAATTACACATAATGAATATATAATTCCTTGATAATAATGACGCGCCTAATTACGTAAATTTAAATAATTTTAAAGGACGAATTATGAATATGCAATGCAAAATAAATTCACAATTAACACTAAAATTCAACAAAAATTTGTGAAATTAATTTATTTTATTGAATTTGTAGGAGTATATGGTGGGTGAAAAATCACATGCTCACACGTACAATAGATTCTTGTGGTCCAGCCCTTGTCCAACCCCGTGCATAGCGGAAGCTTAGTGCACCGGACAATATAGGTGTCTCAATTCAAATTCTTAATAGGATACCCCAACTTTTCATCGCGAAAATAATGTGTTTTTCAGCTTCTGAAGGTGGCATGATTCATGTCACAAGTTTTGTATTGCCTGATGTATTCAGAGCTAGTCTAGTCCTCGACTACCATAATATAAACTTCTGTGCGTCGAACTTTCTCCAGCCATCTTTTTATCTAGAGAAGATGATGCAAAAGGGTGCAAGTGGAAAATTGAAAATTGTGATATAGAAATGCCAGATTTCTTTGTTTCGATTCCTCTCGGCCTTTACCACAACAATCCGACCCAATCCGATCTTGTTATCTGCTTAGCAAGTTTTAGTAGTTGCATCTGCGAGTGTTCATAAAATCTTGAAAAATCAAACCAAACTGATCATAAAAATCGGTACTTCTTAGGTTTAGTTTGGTTTTGGTTTTGAATTTTAAAAACCAATCAAATTTGGTTTGGGTTTGGTTTAATCAAAAAATAATCGAAAAAAATCGAAACAAACCAACTATAGAAGTAGTTGTTTAAATTTATTATTACACCTATATATATATATGTATATTTTTATATAAAGTTTTTAAAATTTTATGGTACATATTAATCGTTTGTATTTTTAGTCTAGTTCTTTCCTATTATAATAATCTAATTCTTTGCCTTTACATTCTAGTTTGATTAGTAGTTTTTTTTTTCTTCGGAAAAGGGTTCAAAATGCCCCTAAACTATTGGAAAAGGTTTAAAAATACCCTTCATCCACCTATTGGGCTAAAATACTCATCCATCCACTTTTTTGGTTCACTTATACCCTTTTAACCGTTAGGTCAATGCTGAATTAAAAATAATTATTATTCTTTTTGTAAAACTTCAAAAAAATTCGTTTTTTTAAACTAATGCACCAATAGTCCACTAATTTAGTAACGTCTTTTTTTTTTCAGTTTTTACAAAAAATATTATTTTTTTTCATTTTTCAGTTTCTTAAAGCATTTTTTTTTTGTAAAAACTGAAAAAAAAAATTGTAAAAACAGAAAAAAAATGTTTTTAATAAAATATTTTCAGTTTTTGAAAAATATTTTTTTTCTTCGTTTTTTCAGTTTTTTTAAAGCATTTCGTTTTATTTTCGTTTTTCAGTTTTTTTTAAAAGAAAAAATATTTTCATTTTTTAAAAAAAACTGAAAAAAAAAAGAAGAAGAAGAAGAAGAAGACTTTACTAAATTAGTGGTCTATTGGTGCATTAGTTTAAAAAAACGAAACTATTTTTTTTAAAGTTTTACAAAAATAATAATAATAATTTTTAATTTAGCATTGACCTAACGGTCAAAGGGCATAAGTGAACCAAAAAAGTGGATGCAAGGGTATTTTTAGCCCAATAGTTGGATGAAGGGTATTTTTAAACTTTTTCCAATAGTTTAGGAGCATTTTGAACCCTTTTCCATTTTCTTTTTTGCTAAGTACAAGAATTTATTTCATGTTAAAAACAATCGATTTTTAATTGAGTTATTAAATTATTCATCACTATTTGATTCAATTATCATCAATATATCTTGGTAAATGATAAATTTCTCAAAGAACAATTGATTTGATAATTTTACGTTAAAAATATAGTCGCCGGAATATATATTTAATAATGTATGTCATGTTTAAGAAAAAAATCGATAAATAACTGGAAAAAAAATCGAATCGATAAAAACCGACTTAATTAGTTTGGTTCCAATATATGAATAACCTACTTATTTGATTTGATTTCTCTTTAGGAAAGAATCGATCCAAACCGAACCGTGAACTTCAGAGTTGGAAGTTACTCCTTTTAAAAGGAAAGATTTTTCTAAGATTGTTATAAAGTCATCTTCATTCAAAGCTACATCATTTAAACTAAAGATTATTTAGTAGGCTTTCCATAAGAAACTAAATTTTCAATACTCATTCTGTGGTCTTTCTGCACCGAGGGAGATGCAACCACAGAAACAAGGTTGTTTAGTTTGTTCTATTAGTATAATTAATAATTCCAGCCTAAAATCATCAATTGTCTGGTTAACCGCATAAATAAAATAATAATCACTGCATAAGAAAAGGTAATCTCCATGCAACTAATGCAACATTTCTTATTTTATGCATGATAAAATGTAAAACAAGAATATGTCCATCAGCAATAGAAAAATCAAACTACTTTAAAACAAAGATGTAAGCTTCCCTTCATGCTGGAAACATTCTCTAAAGTGGCATAATATTTGATTCTCAAAAACTTTACCCTCCATTAAGCTTATGTCCAAAGTGAAAAACAATTGTGCATATCCCACTACAGAAAATTTCCCCTATAATAAATTGGGAGTTTATGTGTATGTTAGGATGAACATATACATAAATAGGACCCCACTGAACAGTGAGAGTTGCACTTGAATGACACAAGCACAAAGAACCTCATGCCAACTGAAAAAAAGAGCTGATCGCGACATCACTTGATGTTACACTCTACCCGCGCAATCATTCTTCAGCAATGACTATTATCAGACATTTCCGTGGGAAACATGATTAGGTACCTCTCCTTGATTATCCAAAGGCATATACTGTGCCATGATGGCGCGGATCTCTGAATCCATGTATCTCTGCATATAAATAGGTTTTCAGGTTACATACACTAGGAAAGAAGAACATAACATGAACTAGAAGTCTACAACACAGATAAAACTGCTCTTAAGGCAATGGCCACGTATTTCTGCACGGATCAACACCTGATGAACATACCACAGATATGGTTGTTGCAGCGCACAGAGTAAGACCCGAATGAACTTGTAATGACTTCTCCATAAAGTGCAGTCCGGTACACAAAGCATCCCTCATTCACGCAGGGTTCGGGAAAGGGCCGCACCCCTAAGGGTGTGATATAGACAGCTTACCTTAATGCAAGCATTAGTGGTTGCTTCCACGACTCGAACTCGAACCTGTGACCTATAGGTCACACGGACACAACTTTATTGTTGCTCCAACGCTCCCCTTCAAATAAATACGTCACAACATTTCTAAGTGGTTTCCCGTGTTGGGCTCCAAAATAAGTTGCTCAATCTTGGTCTTATCTGGAGGAATCCTATTCCTTAGATTTCTTCTCGGAAAGACGGAAACTTAGGTTGACACTTATTCATCGAGAGTATTATAGGTGGATACTTGTACACTCCGAAAAACTGACTTGGATTAGCACTAGATTTCCAATTTTCGACACTGTTGTGTATCCCAAACCCAAAGGTCATAGTTGACCAAAAATGAAGAATTAAAAACAAAATTAACAAGACATACCCGGATCCTATACTTGTACACAGCATATGCTCCAACTCCTGCAGCTGCCAAACCCAAGATGATAACCCAAACAAGGCCCCAGCTAAATTCTGTTTTGACATCCTTGCCTGCATCTTTTTTTAAAAAAAGTTAGAGATCAAACTACATCGGATTAGCACTTATTCAAGTAAAAAACATTTTTCCATCAATATGAGAACTTCAAACTCACTTATACACGTGTCATGTTCGTGCATGTACAACAAATTGCCTTTGCAACTGCAGTCATAACCACCCCATGTGTTCTTGCATTTGCACTCTGGACACTGGCATGCTAACCTTTCTTTGCATTCATCAATATCTGCAAAAGAGCAAAATAATTATAAAAAAAAAAGTTCGGATCTCATCAAAATATTAGCCATACTGGCACTCCCTCTATCCCATTTTATGTAAACTGTTTGACCGGGCATAGAGCTTAAAAAATTAAAGAAGGCTTTTAACCTGTAAACAAATATATGCAGATTATTAAATTATCCTTTTAAATGAGTGGTGGTGAGAGTTCCACGTGTCTTTTCATTTTCTCTATCCCAATAAAGAATGAAAGTTTATATCACGTGATCCCAACAAGTCATGTCCTTAAGGGACAATACTAAACTTCTAACAATTTCAAAAAAGAGAAGGGTGTCATTCTTTTTGAGACAGGCAAAAAAGGAAAGCGTGTCATATAATATGCTACAGAGGGAGTACTAAATAAAGAGCAAGACTATTCCTACTTCTACATCTCTATGGGCATATACAGGATCATGTTTTTCTGGATGGAAAATAAGACGACGGTTCTACAGAGAAAAAGAAAGTGGAAAACTTTTTGTTGTAATCAAAGAGAACGGAGATCTAAATCCTCAAGTAGATGAGAGTTAAGAAGATTCAAACAGCTGACAACCCCAAGTTATTCCACAAATGCTAACAGTAGCAAATTTCAAAAAATTATATATAATGAATAACAGATACTCTGTACCTTCACAACTATTCACTCCATCTCCTTTGAATCCCGGTGGACATTTACAACCCTTTGTGTGTTCATCCTAACAAGATAAGGATAAATTTAGTTTCCCCTCACAGACTGAAACTGAGACACAAGGAAACTCGTCTAAAGAATAACTCAAGTAAAACCAGTAAAGTTAGAACCTGTGAGAGCCAAAAAAAGGGGGGTAATTCAAAGAGAAATATAATTTTCTAGTATCAATTCTCTAATAAAATTAAGAAACAATTACATTTCATATTCCAATCCGCTGCTTCAGTAAAAGCAGAAGATAGGAAGGGGGTAAGCACCCCTCATAAAAGAAGGGGAATGCCGAAGAGTAAAGTTCAAGAGGTCAGTAATTATGCTGGAATGCAGCCTCTTACTATGCAAGCAGAAAATGTCCTGCCGTCCTTGGTTCCCTTCCAACAACCTCCATTATTTATTCCACAGCGTAATGCTCCAGATGCTGTCAAACCAAAAGCGCAAAAGATTATGCCTCTAAAGATAATGCTCATGCATCAGAACAGTGTCTTTATATGACCAAGATTTTGAACATAGAATTTATGTACCTTCACAGTGAGTATAACCATCACCAACAAATTTTACTCCCTGAACCATTGGGCATTCACATACTTTACCACGAAAAGTATCCTGCAGCATAAGTGAAATCCACGGCATAGGAAATTAGCTAGCACTAAATTAGATGGAAAGATGCAAAATTGTGCTATCATAGCAAGTAGTCAACTGAAAAATGACTGAATACCCGGCATGCAGTAATGTTAGCAGCCTTGTCCTGCCAGCACCCACCATTTGACTCCAAGCACTCATTTGTTTGTATGTCTGAGAAGTTTAAAACAACTTGTGAATACCACCTTACTGGAGACCATAAAGATTATGTACCAGCTCGTCGTGAAGGCTATATCGACCAAATGTAATTGTTTACCAAGCAATAATAGCTAAGTTTTGTGTATCAGCAAAATTACTAGTTGGAATATATCGGATAAGCTAGAGAAAGATCTGCAAGAATCAGTTGTGTGCCTTTGGAAGTGGAAATACAGAAAAATGACTCGACGCCTTTTGAAATTAAAAAAAAAAAGAAGAAAAAACAAGTCTGGTTCCACAATTTATACAAATGAGTAAATGCATAAAAAAGTATGCAAACACGACTATTGGTGCAATTACAATGTCTTCAAAGCAAAAAAAGAGAGGATTAAAGGAAAGGACCATCGGTTAAACAAATTGCAGGCTCTGTTGTCTCCTCAAAACCGGAACAGATAGCCTTGAGAACTGCTCCCTTGTCCAGCTTGCCTATAAAAAATATAACACTGAAAAAAGAATCTCTTTTATTTAGACAAGATACACTTTCTCACTTATATTCTCTGAGTCATACCTCTGTACTGTCTGTTGTTAATCACAAGAGTTGGCAAGATAGTCACATCCCCACGGGAGTCCTTGCCAATCTGAATGTAGTAACGCCAAAGTAAAAAATTCAATTGAAAAAAATTCATCAGAAACAATAGGGTCAAGGAGGTTAAAAATAGAGCTTTCCTATCATTTGTTTTTTCCTG
Organism: Nicotiana knightiana; assembly: GCA_005239525.1. NCBI lineage: Eukaryota > Viridiplantae > Streptophyta > Magnoliopsida > Solanales > Solanaceae > Nicotiana > Nicotiana knightiana. Next base: position 30,440 of record ML387639.1, on the reverse strand, counting down.
ACACATACCTGCGCTTCTTGTTCAGCCTTTAGAACAGGGTTGTCAGCATCTGCTTCAGGATCTCCAACGCATTTATCTATCTGTTTTACATCAAAGCCTATTGCAGGGGGGAAACAACAAGGTTAACAGTTAGACAACTCAAGTTTACCAAAAAGGAAGTTAACTAGCGCAGAACCATATTAACTGAAAACACAAATTATAAAACAATACAAGGCATAATCCTTTCAGCCTAAACTTTTAGCTTTCAAAAAGAAAAAAGGTGGACTGACATTTCTGACAAATAATCCCATGCTATCAGGAAGTCTGAATATTCTTGAGCTAATACTCAGACTATTGTTATCTTCATAATATGGTTAAGTGTACCATCAAAACCAAGACTAAATTGGGGATTCTGAAGAGGACTTTTAGGTAATAGAATACTAATAGTAGCTAAGTAATTGAGGCTTAGACAAGCTTTATTTTTATCAGCAAGAATATTATTCATCAACGTCATGGCACCACAGAGAAGAGAGAATATGTTCAGTTACAAAAAATATCCTCCTTTGATAAGTATAGAATTTTTTTTCTTAATCCTGTAGAGAACTCAGGAAATCATATAATGTATCTATATCATACACATTTTTGAAGTTATACCAACAAAACTCTGTAACTCGGAGTGAAAACAATATTAATCAAGCTGCAAATATATTGTTTAGCAAAAATTGATTTTCTCTTAAAGTTTCATTCGGTGTTAAGATTAATTTCGCATTTTCAACCAAAGGAAGAGAGAGTTTCAACTAGGGGTATGTTGACTTCAGCTCAAACAAGATGATAACCGAGCCCAGTATTCAGCTTTATCTCACTCAGGCTAATCTAAAACTGGACTAATTTATAATCCCAAAAAAATTAATATGTACAATTAATTAGTGCAACAAAATTAGCATCAGAAAGTTGAACTATGCCTAAGACACAGCTCTCACTGCTCATGGAAAAGGATGTGAAGATAGAAATACTACCAAAATATAGTAACAGCAGTAACTAACCATCACAGTGACATTACAAAAGAAAGAGAAACACAAACTGCAGTTGGTAAATTGAACCATTAACATTAAATGTACGTCTATACTGGCAATAATGTGCATGAGCTGAAAATTCAACAGCAGAAACACTAAAGAGAAGGAACTCCAACTTACCAAGTGATTTGACTACTTGATCTGCGCACTCTTTTGTGTACTTCTTCTCTTTCATTGGACACCGGATTGCAAAGTCAGTAACATAGTCCCACCACAACCAGGGCTTGCCACTATCATTGGCAACCTTGTAAAAGCAAGCTTGGCGCAAATTTTGCAAAACAACATCCTTCCCATCATAGCCTTTGCTGAAGTCTTGCTCAGGATCCGGAGCACAGTATCTTCCATGGTTGATGCACTGAGACTTGCATTGCTTGCTCAAAATAAATGCCTCAGGACAATACCACGTTATGTAATGGGGAGTGAATTGTGTATATCCCTTCTGCTCGAGTATCTGGGCGGCACCTTTGAAGTTTTTGACAAACTCTCTCTGGCTCTCACACTTAGGGCCACACTCATCATTACTGTTTGTCCAAAACTCGTACTCAACTCTTTCATCGGGATGTGGAAGAGCCTCTCTCCAATCAAGGTTTATGTTAACCATCTCCCCTTTAGACAGTTGCTTCTTAATGCTATCCCCAAGAGATTGACTAATTAGAGCTGACGGAATAGTTATATTTTGCAGATAATCTGCCTGCGCGTCCTCTTCCTCGGGAGTGTCCATGGTAATCAAAGGTTCACTGCGATCATCGGCAACAAGAATAGCAGCAGCTCCAGCTTTTTGAGCATTCCAAGCCTTTAGTGTGAAATAGCAGTCTGCCCGAGCAACATTATACACAGACCGGAAAAGGAAAAGGAGACATATGTTAGATGCGTACATAGTTTAACAAGCTCCACATTGGTCATCCACCCTTGATTATCCAGTCTTAAATACTATTGTTAATGTAGGTGGAGAATTCATTCAGGTTGGAACTTGGAACATACTAATAAGAAAGTCCAGTCAAATACAAAACACAGACAGAGAAAAAATTACTCATGTTCACCGGAAGAGCCAAATACAAGTGTGCATGCTTATTAGAAAGACTACAAAACAACGCCCAACTTCAAAAGGTATCACCGATGTAGAAAAAAAGCTTCTTTTTCTTTTCTACTTCTCTTTGATCGGTTTGGCTTTGTAAGAATGTCGTTACTGCATTTTCGAAATATTTAAAGATTGATAACAGAGAGCAAAAACTTATTGAGGTATATTAACAGGCTAGAAAATCCAATATTAAGGAAATCTAAACTAGAGAATCCCTAATTGCCTCAAAAGACAGTTCAACATGGAAACGACACGGGCCTGAAGAATTAAGCTAAATAGCCATCGACCCAACCATTTAAACTAAAAATAGCTGGCGGATATATAATACATGTATAATCTATGTGTAACATGTGTATAATCGGATGTATATTGGCTAGAAAAAGTAAATATTCAATCCGGCCAGCTATTTGTGTAAGATCCCTAGAGCAGTAAAATGGATACAAATGATACCATGTAGTCCACTGAGGCCTAGTTGATTGACATAAACAAACCTGAATTCAGATTACATAAGCTATCAAGAAAAACAAAATCAAGATAATCTATATAATCCTAAGCGCCTAACTAGATAAAAGACACCTAACAATCATCATTAAAATCAATCAGTACAAAATAAATTAAAGTAAAAATTCCAATTAAAAGGGGCAGAAACTTTACCTCCACGATCAACAAGAACAAAGACAGGCATGCTACCAGCCTTAGATTTAAATGAAATATCAGCACTTTCAAAGCTCTTACATGACTTTTGATTAGCTTTAGGGTACACAACATTACCAACCAGTGTTCCTCCATATTGTGGGACCCCAAAATTCCCAATTGCACACTCATACACATCTTTGATTGATTCTGGTGAAGTTACTCTCAAGCTATTCTTTTCAACCACAAATCTACCATAACTACACCCAATTACAAGAAACCAAACGCACACTAAAAACCCTAGCTTTTTCTTCATCTTGGACGAAAATAACAATGACCCAGATCAAGAAAAGTCAAAATTAACACCTAGAAGCTGTCAAAATTAGATCTTTACAGCAAACTGATTATACCCAAATCATGTATTTGGTGATCTAAGGAAAAAAAGAATCACCTTTATTGACCTAGGTAGAGAATTTATTGATAGAGTGGAGAAAATGCAAAAGAAAAAAACAAAAAAGAGTGGAAAAGTTCAGAATGAAACGTGTAAACTGTGCTAAAGTAAGGAAATGTTTATTTATCAGGTTGATAGCTTCATATTCTCTCCACTGAGTTCTGGAATTTTTATTCTCTTGTTGTTTTTTTTTCGTTAATTTCCAGAAAGTCTTTTGGTTTGTAGATGAAAGGGCAGACTGCTTCTATTAGTAGGAGTAGTAATAGATCTAAATAGCTACTTTATCAATGTCCTAATCAAAGATTTGGACTTTTTCTTCTCACCTTTTTTTTATGATTACTGCAAAAATATGTACTTTACCTATCGCGTGTTATCTCTTTGTTTTAAGTTATGTTGTAGTAAAGTCTAAGGTGTGAAATTTAGGACCCGTTTGGTCGTAGATTTTGCTAAAATAAATTTGAGTTTTATTTGGCAAACACATATTTAGTCATAGATCTCAAATCTCAAATACTAAATTTCAAAACCAGTTCAATAGCTGGTTTTGTGCCAAAATATCACTATTAGATATTTTAAAAACTACCCCAAATTTTTGTATTTTATAAAAGAGCTCATCGTTTATTATTTTGTAAGAATATTGCTTCGTCTTCTCGATCATCTGATAGGGTATCATATAATTTATTATAAAAATAATAATTTTGTACCAAATTTATTTATGTTTCAATACTATGGTTTGCAATAATATAATAAATATTATTAATAATGGTATTATTGGGTATTTGTGATAGCTTTTAGAACTTGTGGGTATAAGTCATATTTAATGTTTTTTCCAAAATAAATTTGGGAATTATGTTTTGAAAACTAATCCAAATACATTTTCATCTTCAAACCAAACTTCACCCAAATCAGAATTTAGAAAGTTGTAGTTGTTTTTCGGAACTGACTAAAGTAGATATATTGTCACATTAATTGTAATTGATAGAATATTATATTATATTTAATTTTAAAAGTCTAATAATTTTTAATTATTCAAAATTTGTAAGTAGTAATACTTCTACTTTCTAATTATATAATTTTTCTTTCAAGAATTTAAAAAAGCTTTAGTTATTCAACTCTACAACAAGAATTAGATACTTTAACTTTGTTCTTGAGCCCCACTTTTTTGCGAGGTGTTTTGATTTACTTATTTTAAGTGTTTATTGATTTTAAGTATTTTTTCAGATTTTGTGATATTTGATAATGATAAAAAGTGCTTAAAAACACTTATATTTAGGAATGAAAAATATAAAAAATAAGCTAAAAATCAAAATTTGAATATTACCAACTCGTTACTTTTTCTTTTAACTTAAAATTTATTTTTTAAAAGTCAATCCAAACACCAAACGTATTTCTACAACCCAAAAATAGAGGAAAGAAAAAGAAAATAAAATAATAGGATATTCGATACTTATGAATATTGTTTTGTCCTTAATTAATGGTTAAGATGAGGTATGGCGGCTTTTATTGCCTTGGGGACCAATGATGAGTGGGACCCTATGAGGTGGCTCCTCCAATAGGATCCTTAGGCAGAATCCACGTGTAATGTCCATTAAATATTCTGATTTCTAACTTTTAGCGGTAATCACTAATTATAATAAAATCATACATTCACTTTAATCGATTTTTTTGTCTTTTTATAATCTATAATAGATTTTTTTTCTTCTCAAAATTACCTTTAGAGTAAAGAACCTAGGACTATTTGTTATAAATCCAATGAACAAATTAAGATATATATGGTCAATTTTATTATTAATTAATGCTAGAAGATAAATTTCTTAATATATATAAAAACAACTAAAAATAATTAAAGTAAACCTAATAAACTAAGTATAATTTTGTGAATAATAATGTAGACAACATTCTATTACTTTAAAGTTAAAATATTAATTGAAGCGTTGTAGCAAATTTGAATCGTGTGGCTTCTAAGAGATTTTAAGAATTTCATTTAGACAAATTTTCAATATATCAAGAAAAAGGGATAAAGACTTAGTAATTTGTAACTAGAAAAATCATCTCATTAAAATAAGAGGTAGTCAAGTTAAATTAGCTACTTCACTTCAGTTCTTTATATGATGTCTTTAATTTGACAATGTATTCTTTATGAATACTCAGTTTTTTCTTTTGTAATGTAGATTTTCTGCACTTAATTGAGAGAAATATATACCATTGATGACTGACACTAATGTAATATAAAGCAGCATTATCAGTTTTCATGAAAGTTAACTGAAGTTTGCAACAAGATGAGGTCATCCCTAACTTTTGGTCATGAATTATCGTCTGATAAATATGTGAAAATTTCATAAAATAATATATTATTTTTCTGAGACTTCGATTTTATCCATCATGTAGAATACAAGTTAGAGACAACACCAAAAAATTGATATCGCACGATTGCACGCCTGTGTACTTTGTGCAATTCTATTGTATTTCACCTTTTTAATGGTATTACTAATTAACTAACTGCCTAATTTATGTTACAATTTGTCTAATTTCAATCTCTTTATAATAAGGGTCTCATCAAATCTTAATTCTCATCAAGTAATCTTAAGCATGCGTTATTTGTTGTCTTTTTCAAATAGTGCTAATATATGTAGCCGATAATTTAATTTTTTATTTTCTTCCTTAATAGTTATTTATTAAAATGGATAAGTGTGTTTACACATGACTTCAATTTATGAGTATTTAAAAAATAAGCATTCACATGCTTCTTTGTGTACCGTATTTTTCGTATAATATTTTCTTATAAAAATTTATATTTAATATTCTCCGCCCGCGAGTATAAATACTAATAATAATCTAATAATAGAGGATGGGAATAATAATTAGGGGTAGGTGGTGCGACTATATGGATAACTACTTCTAAAACGTGTAGCATTCCAACGCCACGTGCAAGTGGTCAACTTGACATTGCTTTGAGCTTTTAAAAACAAGAAATAGAAAAGAGAAAACAAAAGAAAGAGAATCCAGTCTAGAGTAAAAAATATATATTTAATTACTAATAGTCATAAAAAAAGGTTTTGGTACCTAACATGCCAAAACGCCGGTCTTGGATGTGGAGTTAGGTCCCCTGCGTAATTTGGTAAATATTGAATTAATGTATTGAAATCAAAAAAGATTATATTTAATATTCAATATTTTAATATTCGGTATGGTATTTGGTTTAAGTTTAAAAAAATGTTGGTATTAAATATGTTATTTGATATTTTAAAATGAAATACTGAAATACCAATATCATATTGAATTATATATTATATTACACAATACATATATTATTAATTATAACACTAATCAGATTTGATCAAATTTAATCTAACGGTATAAATCAATTAAGATTGACTCATATTTTCATTGTAAATAGATTCCAAAAATTTATCTAAATAAATATAACATGTAGGTAATTTCACTAATGAAAATTAAAAGCCAAATTTGTATCTTGAAACTAAAATAGAAAATAAAATAAATGCACGTACTACAAAAACTAATGATAAGAAAATTCAATAGATTTGAAACATTATAAAAGAACTTATGTATTAATTTTTAGTAGACTAATTGAAAGGTATATTTTAAAAATGTGATATTATTTTGAGTATATGTAAAATATTTATGTAAAAAGCTAATTAAAATTTCTTAGAAGGGAAGAGAATGTATAAGAAGAAAATAGAGATAGTGCGAGGTTACTCTTATTTTATATTTAAATTAAAAAATAAATAAATAAAATTTATTAAATAATACTTGAAATAAATTATTAATATATTTAACTGATGAAAAAGATCCGAATGAGAGAATAATAGTGTAAAAATACATCAAATTTCAAGAATAAACAATTTGCACATTTATTGATGATTATTAAAAGGGTAATAAACAAGACAAAGTCATTTTATAAGCTAATAAAAGATCATATTAACAATATTAAGTAATAAATCATGCAAAAACTATAAGCAAGAAACAAAAAAGAGAAAAAAATCAGTCTAAAAATGTTGAAAGACTTATTTGAATCTGAGATAAAAAATAAAGTGACATTAAGAATGTTGTTAAAATTATATAATTTAATGTGCTCAAACAAGACAGATCACAACGTTACACGTTTAGTGTTCTTTAATATTTACCGTAAAATATAACACAAGTGTCAAAATCAAGGGGTTTGGTTATTACATATATAGAAAAAGAAAACAGGTTATCCACTATGAGATTTGAAAAATAGTTTCATGTCCTGCTTCTTAATTAATATCAAATAATTATTTATAATTTCCATATAGCGGTTGTTATTTGCACCTAATACAAATAACTCAAATCATAATTTGACATTGGTTATGTACGAGCATCACGCGGGTACTAATACTATATAATATTAAAAAGGGGTAGTGAAGCATGTGATTAAGCCAACGGGCAGGTTAAAATGAAGCCACTTGACAATTTTAGGATAACAATAATATTTAGAAATTATAAATAGAAAAATAATTAATGGAAGTAGTTGAATGAATCTTAAACATAATATGAATATATATAGAGGTCTCAATATTTTTTTCTTTAAGAAAGCATAGTCGATTATAGGAGAATAAGTGATTAATGCAACAAAAGATTTCTTTGCCACCGGAGAGATATATAAGCCAATCAACTGCACTGTTGTGACTCTGATCCCAAAGGTTAAAATTCAAGTTCAATTAAAGAGTACAAACCAATTTCTTATTGTACTGTGTTGTAGAAGGTAATATCAAAGGTGCTCACTACAAGGCTGCAAATGGTTATGGATAGCCTTTGATGTAAGTCAGGCTGACTTTGTGCAAGGAAGGATTATTTATGATAACATTATATTAAGCTATGAATTAGTGAAGGGATATGGGAGGAAGGGGATAACTCCAAGATGTATAATCAAACTAGACATGCAAAAAGCTTACGATTCCTTGGAATGATGTATTATGAAGCAGATTCTGATAACAGTGAATTTCCCTACCAGATTCGTGCAATGGATTATGAACTGTCTTACTACTGTTTCATATTCCATCCAAATAAATGGCATGCTTACAAGTCCTTTCCCGGCAAGGAAAGGGCTAAGACAAGGGGATCCACTGTCTCCATTCCTGTTTGTCTTAGCCATGGATTATCTAAGCAGACTACTTAGAACACTGAAGAACCAGCCGGATTTCAATTACCATCCAAGATGTGAGAAATTATAAATTATCCAGTTGGGTTTGCTGATGATCTATTGTTGTTCTGTAGAGGTGATGAAGTATCTATCCAAATGCTCTATAACTGTTTCATGGAATTCTCTAAGGTGTCAGGTTTGAAAGCAAATAAGAGCAAGAGCTCTATATATTTTTGAGGTGTAGATTCAACAGTGCAGCAGATTGTTATAGATAAACTTGATTTCTCAAAAGGAGAACTGCCTATAAGATATCCGGGAGTCTCACTAAGCACAAAAAAGATGTCAATCATTCAGTTCTAACCATTATTAGACATGATGATTGGTAGAATAACATCATCGACTTCAAAATTTTCTTTCATATGATGGTCGACTTCAATTGATCAAGAGTGTCCTGTTATCAATTCAAATCTAATGGTCCCAAATATTTGTCTTCCCAAAGAAGGTGATCCATCTCATAGAATCGATATGCAGAAAGTTCCTATGGTCTGGGGGTGTTGATTTGTCAAAAAGAGCTTTAGTTGCATGGGACAAACTGTGTCAACCAAAAGCTATTGGGGGATGGAACTTGCTAGACATAGCATTGTGGAACAAGGCTGTCATATGTAAATTGTTATGGAATTTAGCTTAAAAAAGGTTAAGTTATGGGTGCAGTGGATTCATATTTACTATGGGAAAGGCAGAAATATAAGACATATTGAGGCCAAACAAGCTTCATGGTTGGTGAAAAAGATATTAAAGGCTAAGCAATACATGTTAAATGCTGGTGTTAACATGACAGAGATGTTCGAGAAGGAGTACATAACCATTAATAGCATATACAAGATGTTAAGAAGTGAATAACAGAATATGCCTCAGAGGAAATTGGTATGTAATAATGGCGGAATGCCAAAATGGACTTTTATTCTATATTTGGCTATCCTGGACAAGCTGAATATACGAGACATGTGTGATGACCCAAGGGGTCAATTTATGAATTAAGACTCCATTCCAGATTTATTAGCCATAAAAGACTAATTTTAATTATCTCAATTTGCGTGCGCAGTCCAGGCGTGAAACCGGAAAGCTTTTATGTGAAAATATAAGAAATAATAATTTTTAGAATTAAAATTTGGTTTTAGTTGACTTGAGTCAACATTTTTAGTAAATGGACCCGGATCTGTGTTTCGACTATCCCTGAAAGTCCGCAGTAAAATATGGGACTTGGGCGTATGCCCGGAAATGAATTCCGAGGTCCCAAGCCTTAGAAATTAATTTTTGAAAGAAATTATTTTGCTGAATTATTAATGAAATAAAGAAAAGAATTAATGTTTGAAACAATTGGTATCGGGCTCGATTTTGGTTCCGGAGCCGGTACATATTTGTTATAGTATTTGAATACTAAATGTGAAGTTTGGTGAGAATCGGAGTTTATTTGACGTGATTCGGACGTCCGATTGAGAAATAGTGAAATTGAAGTGTTTTTGAGAAAAATGATGAGTTTTCAAGTTTAACTCATAGTTTTACATATTATTTTCATGATTTGATGTCACGACCCAAATTCCCCTCCGTTGGGTATCGTGATGGCACTTAGTCTTAGGGACTAGGTAAGCCTAACATTTCCACTGAACAACAACAATAGTAAAGGAAGTTTAAAAATTTCGAAATAGAATTCTTGACAGAGTTTACAATTTCTCAAAACCCAGTAAGTACAAGTCATAAGCTCTACGAAATCTTTCTATCAAATCTAAATACAACTGTCTAGGAATAAGTAAGTACAGTTGTGTAGAAATAAAACAGGAAGGTGACTCCGAAGCCTGCGAACGCAGCAGCAGGTTACCTTGAGTCTCCTCAGCAACGATCTGCGCAACTACCAACAACCATAACCTGAAAATGCACACAAAAATGTGCAAAAGTGTAGTATGAGCACACCACAGCGGTGCCCAATAAGTATCAAGACTAACCTCGGTGAAGTAGAGATGAGGACTAGTCAAGACACCACTGGTCTAATAAGTAAAAAAAAAGCATAACTATATAAATGACCGAAACAAACTATATGTCTAAAGATTTCTCAATGTAATTAACGATACAATCAAATAATACGGAAGAAAATTCAATAATCACGATCAACGGACATCATAATAGAAATACGAAAAGAGAACAAAAATAATGCAATCCAAATGGCGGGAATTACGACCCAAATAAAAACACTAGCAACTCAACACTGCATCAATTTATTCACGTCAGGCCTTACCCAATAACTCAATAAAACTGGTCAAACCTTCGAGTGAAAACCATTAAATCGTCAGTTCATTTTGAAAACTTTAAAGATATAATCATTTCGGAATAGAGAAATTTCTTCTTTGAAACATACTTTCTCTGAGTGTATATTTATATGTTTTTGTAAAAGAGAAATCTTAACAACATAGTCTGTTCAAAATACATGGTGTTCAAATATACTTTCCCAAATACTGCTCTTTCCAATATCATCAAAATACGTGATGTTCAAAATATATTTTCCCAAGTACTGCTCTTTCAATTATCATCAAACTACGTGATGTTCAAAATATATTTTCCCAAGTACTGCTCTTTCAAATATCATCAAAACACGTGATGTTCAAAATATATTTTCCCAAGTACTGCTCTTTCAAATATCATCATTCTGCAAGACAAATGTTTTTCAAATATAATTTCGAAAAGAAGTCCTTTAGACATAGCTTTTTTTGGAGATAATTTCTTTTCAGCTATACTTTTCAATATATATATTTATATCTTTCAATTCAAATCTCCTCAATCATAACCACCGGAACTCAGTCCGCCACTCAGAATTTGTCATGCAATGCAGTACAGAGGGAAAACTCCCGGATCTCTGTCCGTAGTCCCAATTTAAATATGCGATGCAGTACAGAGGAAAGCTCCCGGATCTCTGTCCGTAGTCCCAATTAAATATGCGATGTAGTACAAGGGGAAAGCTCCCGGATCTCTGTCCGTAGTCCCAATTTAAATATGTGATGCAGTACAGGGGGAAAGCTCCCGGATATCTGTCCGTAGTCCCAATTTAAATATGTGATGCGGTACAGGAGAAAAGCTCCCGGATCTCTGTCCGTAGTCCCAATTTAAATATACAATGCAACCACTGAGGAAAACAACCAGAATGCGACAGAAACAACATATATTGCCACAACCGGCGCGAAAGCAAACAAGGTCGAATACAAAGTACGATGAGCAAATCAATATAAAGACTTAAATCGCAAAAGTGGTAACAACTCACTCATAAGAAGTAGCCGCTGAGAGGAATGCCAAGCACAAAGAGAGAACAACATAACGAGGAAAAAACAAGACAAATATAGCAACGATTCTATACATTCAAGTTCGCAACCACAAAACCAAATCATCCCGGCAAGGGAATAAGCTATAACCAATCTCACTTAGACAAGTAGCTTCACCGAATAAACTCAGTTTGAACAATGCTCAGTAAATAGGCAGCATATGAAGGAAGACATAGCATAACGGTAGGGAAAAAAAAGTCTTCATCTAAGTCAATAATATCATATAAGAAACAAGGAATGCTAGTCAAGTACTTCTAACTTGAACAGGAGGAGATGAGATTAGGAATCAGGAATTCAGATATGATAAGTTCAATTCATATACGGGGAACATAAGGACCCAAGACTCCCTAAAGGGAAATCTATTTGCAAATAAGTTCGAGTACGCACTCGTCACCTCGCGTACGCGGACTACAATCAACATAGAAGACTCAATCCTAAGGGGTAGTTCCCCCACACAAGGTTAGGCAAGATACTTACCTTGACTGCGCTAATCAACTCAATACCATGGTCTTTCCACGAGTACTCAACTCCGGGTGACCCAAATCTAGACAATTCGATTGCATAGAGTAAATATCATCATAAGGAAACAAAATAATTAATAAGTCCGAAGCTAATACGCGAAATTAGGAAATTCGCCCAAAAAGTTCCCCGGGTCCACGTCTCGGAATCGGGTAAAAATTATATTTTCCGGACACCCATTCACTCACGAGTCTAAACATATGAAAATCTCTCAAATCGGAGGTAAAAAACCCAATCAAAACTCAATAATTTGGTCTATGAAGTTTATCCCATTTTCTACCCAAAATTTTTGAAATTAAAGGTTGGATTTAAGATTGAAAACATGGAAATCGGTCTATAATGGATAGAAATCACTTACCCAAATTACCCAGGTGCAAAAGCCTCCAAAAATTGCCTCTCCCGAGCTCCCCAATTCGAAAATAGTGAAAATAACATAAACCCTCGGTTCTGCCCCTTTTCTGCCCAGCAATTCTGCACCTGCGCCCCTGGGACCGCACCTGCGCAACTATTATCGCAGGTGCGAAAATCCACTAAAAAGTCTGGGGTTGCACCTGCGGTCAAATGGCCGCACCCACGGCTCCGCACATGCGGAAAACTAACCACACCTGCGAGGATTGGGGGTTTGGGCTAAGTTCCGCACCTGCGAACTCCTCGCCGCACATGCGTGTCCGCACCTGCGGACGGTCCATCGCAGGTGCGAGACACCAGAACCAGCAATGGTTCAGCTGTCTCCCAAGTTCTAAAAACACCCGATGAGCACCCTAAACGTACCCGAGATCCCCCGGGACCCCATCCAACCATACACACAAGTCATATAACCTCACACGGACTCGCTCGAGGTTTCAAACCACATAAAACAACACTAACACGATGAATTAAACTAAAAATCCATGAAAATTCTTCATTCTATAAACATTAAGTTTTGCATTTAATGTCCGAATCACGTCAAACTAAGTCCATTTCTTACCAAATTTCACAGATAACACATATTAATCATATCGAACCTGTACCGGGCTTCGGAATCATAATACGGGCCCGATATCACAGGTTTCACCTCAAATTTCATTTTCAAAAACCTTTATATTTTTCAGAAAATAATTTTCTTTAAAAATTTATTTCTCGAACCTGGGACCTCGGAATCCGATTCCGGCATACGCCCAAGTCCCATATTTCTTAAGGACCCTCCGGGACCGTCAAATCACGGGTCCGGATCCGTTTACAAAAAACGTTGACTGAAATCAACTTTATTCAAATTTCCAATACAAATTTTTCATTTTTTATCAATTTTTCACATAAAGGCTTCTCGGCTACACGTCCGGTCTGTGCACGTAAATCGAGGTGAGATAGAAGGAGGTTTTCACGACCTCGAAACATATAATTAGATAGAATATACGGGATGACTCTTTTGGGTCATCACATTTGATCGCACGAGCAAGTCCGTATGATGTTTTTAGACTTGCGTGCATGTGTGGTTTAGAGCCCCGAGGGCTCGGGTGAGTTTCGAATAGGTTTGGGTTGTATTGCGTTCGTTCTTTCTTATGCTTCGACGTTGTTTCTTTAAGAATGAATGATATCATATTGAAAAAATGAGTTCTGATTTATGTTTGAATGAAGTATTAGATCCGTATCATAATTACGGGCATGTAGCAAAAAGAAACGTTGAATTTGGACATCGTATGAGGATTTTATGATCATTTTATTAAGGTTGCCAAATTTTTTAGATTAATTACGAAATAGCCACTGACAGCGTATTTAAAAATCTGCACTATTTGTAAATATTAAAACATACATATCTCATTCATTATAAAGTCAAATTAAGTGATTCAAATGCCTAAATTGACCAGAATTTAACAAGGAATCCATTGAAGATATAAAAATCGAGTTTAGGGATCATTTGGTACGAGAAACGAGGCAGAATAGCTGACAGAAAAATATATAAAATTAGAGTTTGTTCATTCGGTCATATTTTGAGTTTAGGAGCTCGAATTTGGGCGATTTTCACCATAGGGATTGGGTTAAGTGTTCTCTACTCGTTTTTTTGATTATATTTCAATTACCCAATGTTTTTCATCACTTTTAAAACAAAAACTAAGAATTTTCATGGTAAAAATTGAGTGTTTGGGTAGAATTAGGGAATTTTGTAAAAATCGAATCTTTACCTCGAATTGAGGTNTTTTTCATCACTTTTAAATCAAAAACTAAGAATTTTCATGGTAAAAATTGAGGGTTTGGGTAGAATTAGGGAATTTTGTAAAAATCGAATCTTTACCTCGAATTGAGGTCGGATTTCGAAACTAATTGTATATTCGAGCTCGTGGGTGAATGGGTAAATGTAATTTGGTCCGAACCCTGAGTTTAGACCAAGCAGGCCTGGGGTCGGGTTTTAACTTTTTTTGAGAAAACTAATTTTTCAGTAAAGTTAGTTCCTTTAGCATTAATTAATGATATTAAGTTAATTATGGTTAGATTCGAGTGTGTTGGAGGTGAATTCAAGAGGAAAATCTATAATTGAACAGTGAGTGACCTGCAAAATTGAGGTAAGTGCTTAGTTTAACCTTGACTTGAGGGAATAGTAATCCCCAACTAAATTGTTATGTGAAACTGCATGTGAGTGGTGTATAGGTGAGGTGACGAGTAGCTATGCACCACCAAATTGTCTTCTTACATGATCCCCTCCCCGTTCCCAATTTAATTGCTCGGGTTATAATTGTTTCATGTCCATTGTTGTTTCTATGATTACGTGGCTTGTTAATTTATTGTTAAGTATGGTTGCAATTATTTTTGAAAAAGTATTAGTGTATTCCTTGGTTTATAGAGAGCTCCTCACGTAAAGAAGAGGAAAATGCTACTAGGTATGCACTGAGTATATATATGCTTCTCTTAGTCTACCATAATCTAGTTAGCTTAAGATGGTGTTTGATTCTGTTGAGTAATTTAGGATCTTAAAATGGGATGCTTGAGACAAGTTATTGTGAATTGAAAGAGCCGTACTAATTCCAAAGTCCATATTCTTGATATACTTATAAAGCAAATAGTCATTCATATTTTCACATTTGTTACATGCATTTTGTAGTTCGCTGGAGATTGTGATTGCATATTGTCTATTAGTTGACCATGTTTGTATATGGATCTGTAATTATAGTAAAGCTATTCTCATCTTTGCTACAATGTTTACGTCTACATAAAGGTTGAGTGAGTTGACATTGTTATATATATATATATATATATATATATATATAACAATGTCAACTCACTCAACCTTTATGTAGACGTAAACATTGTAGCAAAGATGAGAATAGCTTTACTATAATTACAGATCCATATACAAACATGGTCAACTAATAGACAATATGCAATCACAATCTCCAGCGAACTACAAAATGCATGTAACAAATGTGAAAACATGAATGACTATTTGCTTTATAAGTATATCAAGAATATGGACTCTGGAATCAGTACGGCTCTTTCAATTCACAACAACTTGTCTCAAGCATCCCATTTTAAGATCCTAAATTACTCAA
>ML387639.1:0-14313 GCA_005239525.1 Nicotiana knightiana | reverse complement strand
TATATATATATATGTATTCCTGTTGGTTCCATTTTTGTGATAATATTGATGAGTTTATGAGAAGTACAGTTTTATGTTTACAATTGTTGAGATAAAAGTGTTGTGAAAGGCTTGGCCTGAATTGTGAAAGTTTTTAATAAATGTACAAATATATATATGACTGTGATAAGGGTAGACAAGGATATATATATATATATATGACTGTGATAAAGGTGGACAGGGAAATATACGTATATATGACTGTGATAAGGGTTGACAGGGAAAATATATATGACTGTGATAAGGGTGAACATGGGAAATATATATGATTGCGATAATGGTGGACATGGAAAAAATAAATATATGACTGTGATAAGGGAGGATACTTGTATTTTACTGAATTTTAATGATATTTTAATGGTTCTGAAACTCAAGGATTTGAAGCTTACAGATTTGAAAAGAATTTACCTTTTTACTCTATTATCTTTAGTATTCCGTAATTACGGCTATTTTGAAAGTCATAACCTTGGAAATTCTTCTGAAAATTTGTGTGAGATTTTGGTGACAGTTGAGGTCTAGAATAGGCGACTGAGTCATTTTATTTATTGTTTCAGTTTATATTTCTTGTTTGTGCAGAATTATTTTATTGCTTTAATATATATATATATATATATATATATATATATATTGTCACAAGTTAAGATATGATTGCCCCGCCTTAGCCTCGTCACTACTTCGTCGAGCTTAGGCTCGACACATACTCAGTACATGGGGTCGGTTGTACTGATACTACACTCTGCACACTTTTGTGCAGATCCAAGTACCAGCCAACACTAGAGATTTTAGTGGCAGCTATCTATTATCCGAAGACACGAGGTATATCTGCCGGCGTTCGCAGATTCCGAGAGTCTTCTCCTAGTTCGTAGAGACTGTTTTATATTTTCGCATAATAGTATACTATTTCTTTCAGCCCATTATTTGTAGTATTCTTTAGTAGTTCGTCTATTGTGACACCAGACCTTGGGGTAGTCTTAGAGTTATTTATATAATTAGTTCGTGGCCCGGTTTATTTATTTGTTTATTTTTTTTATATTTGGAGTTATTCTTTGGAAAATATTAGATTAAATTTACTTTAAATTTATTTTATTATGTTTAAGTGGATAATCAAAGGAAGATAGCTAATCGAACTCGAACATTGGCTTGCCTAACAAATATAGTGTTAGGCGCCATCACGATCCCTAAGGTTGGAAATTCGGATCGTGACACATGCTAGCAAGATGAGGGGTGACTAATGAGCTACTGTGTCCTATCTGCAATATAGAAGAGGAAAACATTGGGCACTTATTTTTCAAGTGTACCTTTGCAGCATCAATTTGGAGGAAACTATTGCAGTGGATGGGCATCAATAAGCAAACTATGAAGTGGAGTCAAGAAGTAGAAAAGGCATACAACAATGCAAAAGGCAGATCAGTAAATGCTGAGATTTACAGAATAGCTCTAGCAGGTTGTGTCTGCTATGCGTGGCACTAGAGAAATCGCAGAATTTTTCGAGCTCAACAAAGGTAAGCAAGGTTACTGATTAAAAAAATTATAAAAATGATATGTGGAAGGGGTTATATGATGTCAAGACTAAGAAGAATAATTGAAGAGTTAAACTTCTATCCATGAGCAAAAGATGAAGTACTGGCAGCACATACAATTGATACAAAATGGACTGAAGTATAGGGAGTTTTTTTGGTGATACTAAGGCCTGCGAAGATGTCCAGACTTAGTGATTTTTTTGTTTGAGCTGTAATTTTCGCGCTTTGGTAATAAAATATGATAATTACCAATATATATATTGATCCACTCATACATTTTTTTCTATATTACCTAGAAATACGGAGACACAAAATTAATTAAAAAAAATATAATAGAAAAAGACGTAAATTGAGATAACCTATGACTATTTATACTTTAGAGTAAATTAAAAAATAAAATAAAATTAAAATTTATTTAAGATATTAAAGATTTATTGATTTTAAGAAATAAAAAAATTCAAGCAACAAAATAAGACATTGCATAAAATCTTCTATATCTCTATCTATATTATATTAAAAGGAGGGTAGTGAAGCATGTCGTTAAGCTAAGTGGCAGGCTAAAATGAAGTCTCTTGATAATTTTAGGATAACAATAATAATTAAAAATTATAAATAAAAATATAATTAATGGAAGTAGTTGAATGAATCTAAATAGATCTTGACAAACCTAATATGTATATATATATACACACTCATACATTTTCTTTTATATTACCTAGAAATATGGAGGCACAAAATTAATTAAAATAATATAATAGAAAAAATAAAAAAAATAGAAGAGACGTAAATTGAGATAACCTATGACTATTTATACTTTTGAGTAATTTAAAAAATAAAATAAAACTAAAATTTACTTAAGATATTAAAAATTTATTGATTTTAAGAAATAAAAAAATTCAAGCAACAAAATAAGATATTGCATAAAATCTTCTATATCTCTATTATATTAAAAGTGGGGTAGTTTGCAATGTGGTTAAGCCAAATGGCAAGCTAAAATGAATCCACTTGACAATTTTAAGACAACAATGATAATTTGGAATTATAAATAAAAACATAATTAATTAAAGAAGTAATTGAATGAGAAATATTTTTAATTATGATAGAAAAAATATTTTACGTCTGTTGACTAATCGGAACTTTATTATATTATTGAATATAAGTTTTAATCCAAAAAATAAATAACAAATAGTAGTTTATTTAGTACAAGCTTTGTATCTGATCTTATTTGTGTACAATATACATTATTGTATGTATCTTTAATTCAACTTTTGTGTATATTTCAGTTATGATAGGTTTTCTTTTGTTTTTTAGAAAGAATCATAGGGATTTTAATTCGAAAAATAAATAACACAGTGTAGTACTTATAATTTAGTTAACCTATAATTATGGTAGGGACATCTGTTGACTAATCAATTAAAGATTGATGAAGTATTATTTATTTAGTACAAATTTTATAACTGACATTATTTGTGTACTATATACATTACTTTAGGTATCTTTAATTAAAATTTTGTGTATAATTCAATTATGGTATGTATCTTTTTTTGTGAAAGAATCAAATAAATTCTTATTTTTTATCTTACACATTCCTTTTAAGTTTGAAATAATAATTTTATATTTGAAAAATATATAATAAAAAGTAGTACAAGTTTTGTTGTTCTAACCTTATTTGTGTACAATATAGATAACCATAGGTATCTTTTTTGACAAGGAAACAATCAAAATACACGCTTTGCCAATTACACATACCTTTTATAAAAATTAGTTTTTCTGAAACTATTTATTTTTTTGAATTGAGATTAAAAAATCAAGTTTGAATTGATAAGAGCTAATTACTATAAAGGAAATTTAGCGGACCTTATTAATTTTCCGTCGTGCTTCATTATTAAATCTGTAGAGAACTGATTTTTTTTAATGAAATGTGATCTGTAAATGTGTAAAACTGTAAATATAGTAATCATATATTGTGTATCTATATTTGTTAGAGATGTGATATTGTAACGATCCGACCGGTCGTTTTGCATTATCAGACCATGTTCCCCTAAATGAAACTTCCCATAGCGGCTTATTGTGATTTATGACTTGCGGGGGCGGGTGGTCCGGGATTCAGAAGTGTTTAGAGCAATATTGGAACACTTGGTTCCTTCAGGTTGGCCTTTAAGGCCAAGTTTGACTTCGGCCAACATTTTGGGCAAACGACCTCGAAATCGAGTTTCGACGGTTCCGATAGCTTCATATGATGATTTCGGACTTGGGCGTATGTTCGGAATGGGTTTTGGATGGCCCAGGAGCGTTTCGGCGCCCAAAATTGAAATAAGAATTTCCTTAAGTTAATATCGTGGTTTGGGACGTGTTTTTCTGTTATCGAGGTTTGAACGGAATTTCGAGACCGAGAATAGTTCCGTTATGTCATTTATGATTTGCCTGCAAAATTTGGTGTCATTTCGAGTAGTATAGGCCGGTTCGGCGCATTGTTAGCGAATTCTAGAACTTAAAGTTCAAAGTTCGATTTAATTTTGTTTTGGGGTCGGATTCTTAGTTTCGTTGTTGTTTTTCACGTTCCAAAAATTCGAGCGAGTCCGTATCATGAATACCGACTCGCCAGTGCCTTTGGAGGGGGTCCCGAGGGGCTCGGGTGAGTTTCGGACTCCTCAGAGCTAATTTCAAAACACCAGAAATTCCAGGTCTGGTTTCCTTCTCTGCGTTCGCGGAGGGGTTACTGCGTTCGCGAAGAAGGGACTGGGCAGGGGTGGTGAATGCCCTGTGCGTTTGCACTAAAGGCACCGCGATCGCGATGGCTTGGGCTTCTGACCCAGTGCGTTCGCACACCTCCCCTTCGTTCGCACACCTCCCCTGCGTTCGCATAGAGTTCGGCCATTGGGCCAGCCCAGCTACCCCCTTACCCTGTGCGTTCGCAGGGCTCCCTCCGCGTTCGCATAGAAGGCCCATGTGGGCCTGGTCATTTAAGGCATCGCGAACGCACTGTCCAGGCTGCATTCGCATAGAAGAAACCACTGGGTGGTGTGTTTTTATAGCGGTATTAATTCATTTTTCCTCATATTCTTCTTTTTCCTTGTGGTGATTTTTAGCATTCAAGAGGGGCAAACGACCTAGTTATCAAAGGTAAGTAAATTCTACCCTAGTATTAGTTTAATGCATGAATTACTAATTAACTAACTACCTAATTAGTGAAAATTAAGGATTGGATAGTAACCTAGGGCTTTCAAAAATTTAGAAAATTACCCGTGCATTGTCTATGAATCCATACAAAAATCATATATTAACGATCCTTAGGTTATGGGTGAGTGTTTCCTTCGAGAATTTTCGGAATCCGAGCATGCGTGCCCGGGGTTAGATTTTGGGATTTCTTCAAGAATGATGAATTTGACTAAATAGTAGGAGAATTCCATGCTTTGAGTATAAATTGATATATTTACGTAACGTTTGATTAGTTTCGAGTCCTTGGGTGACGAGTTCGGAGTTTCGGGCGCATTCTTGACCTAGGGAGTAGGTTCGACGCGAGGTGTGTCTCCTTTCTAACCTCGTAAGAGGGAATTGTCCCCGTAGGTGTTTTAAATGCTATGTGTGATAACTGTGGGGGCTACGTACGTACAAAGTGACGAGAGTCCATACGTAGCAGCTATTATTATTATGTCCGGGTAGTGAAGCCCACATCATGCCTTGTGTTTTCCTTGAAATGAATTATATGCCTAATAAATTAAATGTACATGCTGCTTACTTCCATGAGACCATGGAATTTGAGAAATTTTAAGGAATTGTTTACTGAAAAGTAATTTAAAAAGGGATATTGTGTGTGCATATGACCGCTTCGCAATTTACATTCCGCACGCAGAGAGTGATTTCCCCCACTCTTATGGGAGCGGGCTGTACGCCATGGCGAATTGAAAGATGCACTTATGGTTCGGGCCGTTCGATCTTCTGCAGTGCATAGAGATGATTAATTTATGGCAAAGATGCACTTATGGTTCGGGCCGTTCGATCCTCGGCAGTGCATAGATGTGAGTACTTTATGGCAAGGTGCACTTATGGTTAGGACCGTTCGACCCTCGACAGTGCACAAATATGACTATATTACGGCTCAGGACGGTTGTCCTTATTCCGTATGTGCGTGATTTATTTGTTACTAAATTCATGGACATTGATTTGACAGATATTTGGGGGAAGGTGAAGTAGTAATGTTTATTTATTTCCAGTATTTACTTGGATTTCAGTGCTTTATATATTTGTTGCTTCACTGCCTTTACATGCCTACCGTTTTCATCATATTCTGTTAAACTTTTTTGTTGGACCTTAGTGAGTGTCAAGTCGACCTCTCATCACTACCTCTTCGAGGTTAGGCGGGATACTCACTGGGTACATATATATTTATGTACTCATGCTACGCTTCTGTACTTAATTGTACAGGTTCCGAGGCTGGTGCATCTGGTTGTCAGACCGGAGCTTGATTCTGATTATAGACAGACCTGACTTCACGGTGTGCTGCTTTCTCCTGGCGATCTCCGGCAGCACCATGGGGTTTCATTTGCTTATTTCCCGTCTATTTCTTTCAGACAGTGGGACTGTATATTATATCTTTTGTATATTCTGTTAGTATGCCTGTAGGACTTGTGACACTAGTTCCTGGCACACACGTGATAGTTATTATGGATTACGGGACTGTATATATATTAGCTCACGCCTCCTCATGACCGCTTTTGATTAAAAACTGGCTAATTATCCTTGTCGATTTATGTTTTAAGTTTTAAAAACTGAGTATATGTTGAAATGTTTAATCTAATAAGAAAGAACCCTTAGTAAATTGAGTGTTGGCTTACCTGACCTCGCTGTTGGGCGCCATCACGACCTAAGTTAGGATTTTGGGTCGTGACAACATGGTATCAGATCTCTAGGTTCACGTAGGTCTTACAAGTCACGGGCAAACCTAGTAGAGTCTTGCGGATCGGTATGGAGACGTCTGTACTTATCTTCGGGAGGCTATAGGGTGTTAGGAAAACTCTCCTTATTTTTATTCTATCTTGCAGTCGATGGTTTACTAAATCTCATTATTCTATTCTCTCACAGATGGTGAGGACGCGTGCATCTGATGTTCCAGACTCGGGAGGGGCCGCTACCCTCGTTGTCCGAGGCCGTGGCAGAGGCCGGGGGAGGGCACTAGCCCGAGGTAGGGGACGAGGGCGTCCCAGAGATATTCCAGTTGCACCACCACCATAGGATCCTACTATAGAGGAGCAGAGTGAGGTGCCCCCAGCAGATCCTACTCCAGTGGACTTCGTGACGGCATCGGGATTCCAGGCGGTCATGGGCCGTATGATGAGATTTATGGACTCTATGTCCCAGGCTGGTTTATTTCCAGCAGATCCTGCCACTTCTCAGGCGGGAGGGGGAGTCCAGACCCCTATTGCCCAGGCTGCAGGCCAGACATCAGCATTACATCATACCCCGGGTACACTGCCCATGGGTGGGGTCCAGCCTATTGCAGCAGCACCTGAGCCCAGACCAGCTGCAGACGACGATCCACATAAGTTATTGGATAGATGGACTCGATTTCACCCTCCAGTCTTCAGGGGTGAGCGAGGCGAGGATGCCCAGGATTTTGTGGACAGGTGCAGGGACAGACTTCACAACATGAGGATACTATAGTCCCATGGAGTGGATTTCACTACCTTCCAGTTGGAGGGCAGAGCTCGTAGGTGGTGGCAGTCCTATATTCTCAGTAGGCCAGCAGATTCTCCTCCTGTCACTTGGGAGCAGTTCACACAGATGTTTATGGATAGATATATCCCACCCTATGAGAGGGAAGAGCTGCGGTATCAGTTTGAGCGGCTAGAGTAGGGACAGATGTCAGTGACAGATTATGAGGCCAGATTTTCAGAGTTGTCTCGCCATGCACTCATGATACTACCTACTGATGCAGAGAGGGTACAGAGATTTGTGGCTGGGTTGCATCCAGGTATTAGGGCCACCATGGCCCGAGAGGTGGAGATGGGTACTCCTTATCAGCTCGTGGTAGAGATTGCTCGCAGAATCGAGGGGTATCGGTCGAGAAGCAGGGAGCAGGGGCAGCAGGACAAGAGGGCTAGATTCTCTGGAGATTTCAGAGGTGCCCCAGATAGGGGCAGAGGTCAGTTTAATAGTAGTCAGCCCAACATGCCTTCATATTCAGCACCTCTACCACCTCCCCGAGGTGTTCCAGCGAGGCCTCATTTCAGCGCCATGCCAGAGCGTTCCTACCGTCCTCCAGCCATTCAGAGTTCACCCAGTGGTTATCCCAGTCATCCGAGATCCTCCGACCCCTACTTCAGTGCTATGCCAGAGGGTTCACATCGCCCTCCGGTCATTCAGGGTTCTTCTTTAGGGCAGCAGACTATGGTACCTGGGGGTTGTTACGAGTGTGGGGAGCCAGGTCATATAAGGAGGCATTGCCCCTGGTTTCGGGGCAAGGCCGTACAACAGGGTTTTCAGCTGATGGGTCCGGCACCAGCAGTCCGGCCACCTAGAGGTGGAGGACAAGTCACCAGGGGTCGTCCTAGGGGTGGAGGCCAGCCAGGGGAGGTCAGGCAACTCTTGTTCACTCTAGTGGAGCTTAGTCTTCCGGTGCTCCAGCTAGATTCTGTGCCATTCCGGCCAGATCAGATGCAGTGGCCTCATACGCCGTGATCACATGTATTATCTCAGTATATGGTAGAGAGGAATCAATAGTATTTGATCTAGGATCCACCTATTCATATGTTTCAGCATTATTTGCTCCTTTTCTGGATGCTCCTCGCTAGTCCTTGAGTTCTCCTATATATGTGTCCACTCCTGTGGGTGATTCTGTGGTGGTAGACCGGATCTATCAGTCTTGTGTGATCACATTCTATGGATTCGAGACCAGAGCAGACCTTTTATTGCTCGACATGGTCGATTCTGAGGTTATCCTAGGCATGGATTGGCTATCTCTTTATCATGCCTTGCTAGATTGCCATGTAATGCGTGGATAGAATCCATAGTTGTAAGCATTAAGTACCTTACATTTTATGTGCTTTTGTGATAAAAATACACGTCATATGTGCATAATGGAGTCTATTTCATGTGTAGGTGAATTGGAGATGGAAGCCGAGCTAAATGGGTGCATAAACGTCAAAAATACGCTCAAGAGTCGAAAAGGAGTGACCCGGGCCATAGCCGGGCGTTTTGGCCCAAAAGCCTGGGTTAACCAGGCGTTAGTGGGGCATTACACACCAAACGCCAGCCATGCCCAAGCATTAATGGGGCGTTAGAGCCCAAACGCCTGGCCTACCCAGGCTATAGCTGCGCGTTTGGGGCTTAACGCCTGGGGTCCTTGGTCCGGTAAATTCCGAGTTTTGAAGGTTTTAAGTATTTCCCGGGTTGAATAGAAGTCTCCTACACAGTTTAGGGTTTGTCCCAAAACATATAAATAGACCCAAAAACACAACTTTGAGGGGAGGATGCCATTTTTGGAGAGAATATACACACAAGATCATTGAGGAAGCAAAGAATTATCGNAGTACTTCAGGAGAAGGCTACGAGAGCAATTATCGATTAATTAGAAACCATGAGTGAATTATATGAAGGGAGAGTTAATTATAATGCAATACAAGTGGTGAATTAATCACAACCCTGGAATATTTGTCTCTATTGGATACACAACAATACTCTCGTTACTTGATAATTAGTTCACATAATCGTAGAATAAAGTAGTTACATTCCTGGATTTTGTTTTGGCTCGATTAAATAACAATTGGAGTGATTCAATAAGTAGTTTACGCAAGTCCCTGTGGGTTCGACATTTGATTTAACATTATATTACTGGCTACGACCACATATACTTGCGTGTGCGTTTTGGACTAACAAGTTTTTGGCTCCGTTGCCGGGGACTTGAATATAGACTACTCTTTTGTTACTTGCTTTAATTGTTTATTTCATTGAGTCTACCGTCAGATGATTTTTTCTCTAATCTCAGGAACTTCGAGTGAATGCGTAGGGTCAGAAGCCAGGATAGACTTGACGGCTTTGACCCCGAACCTGAGAGATCATTTCACAAGAGATTGCGAGAAGCAAGAGATACAGACAATATTCAAGACTTCATCCGATTTCCTGTGAACATGGCAGAGGAACAACACATGGCTGTTCAGGAGGTGGCAATGCCCAGTATTGCTAATGTCACCTCCAGCATCGTGAAGCCCAGAATCACTGGGCACTTTGAGCTGAAATAGAGCATGATCCAACTACTTCATGCAAACGGGCAATTTTTGGGTCTTCCACACGAGGATCCACATCAGCACATTCTGAACTTCTTGGAGATTAGTGATACTTATATCACTAACGAGGTCACGCCAGATTATGTGAGGCTCACGCTTTTCCCATTCTCTATATTGGGCGAAGCAAAGCAATGGCTGAAGGCAGAAATAGCTAATTCCATCACAACATGGAACGATTTGGCGAGAAAATTTTTGGCAAGGTTCTTCCCCTCAGGAAAGACTACAAAGATCAGAAGTGAGATAGTCTCCTTTAGACAGAAAACATGTGAATCATTATATTCAGCGTGGGAAAGATTCAAGGGGCTACTCAGAGACTGTCCTCACCACAATCAGATAAACGAGGTGTTAGTTCACACTTTCATTGAGGGACTCCATCTGCAAACAAAAATTGTGGTAGATGCAGCAGCCGGAGGTCAGGTGTCGGAGAAGAATTATGATGAAATATTTGCATTACTGAATAAATTCTCCAAAACCAATCCGGACTGGCAAGGTGAGATGGGGAGAAATGTGGTTCAAAAGTCACCAGGGGTTCTTGAACTAGATGTGGTTTCAGCATTGTCAGATCAGATTTCCACGTTGACTAACCAAGTCAATCAGATGAACCTGATCATTAACAAGTAACAATCTCAACCAGTGCAACAGGCCCAACCAGTGCAACAGATTCATGTATTTTATGAAGTCTGTGGAGAGGGTCATTTGAGTGATTTATGCCCAGTGAATCCAGAGTCTGTCTGCTTTGTGGGTAACGCAAATAGGGGACAAGCAAATCAACATGGAAACACTTATAACCCCAACTGGAGAAACCACCCAAACTTCTCTTGGGGTGGAAATCAAAGCACTCAGCATAACTATAGGCATCCAACACCTCAACAGCAGTACAAACCACCTCAGGCTGAACCATCAGCAAGCCTTGGGGAACTCTGAGACATTGCCCGTGATCATCTCATCCAGCCTGACCAATACACAAGAACAAAAATTACTTAGGGTACTTCGTGAGCACAAAAAGGCGATTGGGTGGACCATTGCCGATATTAAAGGAATCAGCCCATCATTTTGCATGCATAACATATTTTTGGAAGATCGAGATCGCCCGGGTGTTGAGATGGAAAGAAGGCTAAATCCCATCATGAAAGAAGTGGTGAAGAAAGAAGTAATAAAATTGCTAGATGCAGGTATCATTTTCCCTATTTCTGACAGCAACTGGGTGAGCCCGGTTCAATGTGTGCCCAAAAAGGGAGGGATGACCGTGATTGAGAATGAGAAGAATGAGCTAATTCCTACCCGCACTGTTACGGGTTGGAGAGTTTGCATTGATTATCGAAGGCTCAACAAATCAACCCGCAAGGATCACTTTCCACTCCCATTCTGATAAAATGCTGGACAGATTAGCAGGGCATGAATATTATTGCTCTCTGGATGGGTATTCAGGTTACAATCAAATTGTCATATGCCTAGAGGATCAGGAGAAGACCACGTTTACTTGCCCTTATGGAACCTTTGCCTTCAAGCGAATGCCATTTGGTCTTTGTAATGCACTAGCCACCTTCCAGAGATGCATGATGGCTATTTTCACTGACATGGTGGAAAAATTCGTAGAGGTATTCATGGATGACTTCTCAGTATTTGGGTCATCTTATGATGATTTTTTGAAAAATTTGAGCATGGTGTTGGCCCGTTGTTAAGAAACGAATCTGGTGTTAAATTGGGAAAAGTGTCACTTTATGGTGCAGGAAGGCATCACTTTGGGTCATAGAGTATCTAAAAGTGGCATCGAAGTTGATAAGGCAAAAGTGGAGGCAGTTGAAAAATACCTCCACCAATTTCAGTAAAGGGCATCCGGAGTTTCTTGGGACACGCAGGATTTTATAGGCGCTTTATTAAAGATTTTCTAAAATTGCTACTCCATTGTGCAGGTTGCTGGAAAAAGATGTCAAGTTCAATTTTAATGCACCCTGCTTGAAGGCATTTGAGGAGCTCAAGATAAAATTGGTAGCTTCCCCCATAATTGTTGCACCTGATTGGTCAGTACCATTTGAACTTATGTGTGATGCAAGTGACCATGCAATTGGGGCAGTGCTGGGCCAAAGGAAAGACAAGGTGTTTTATTCCATCTACTATGCGAGTAAGACCCTCGATGATGCACAACAGAATTACACCACCACTGAAAAGGAACTGTTAGCTGTGGTGTGGGACTTTGAAAAATTCCGGGCATACTTGGTGGGTACGAAAGTTATTGTCCACATAGATCACGCAACAATCAGGTATTTATTTAAAAAGAAAGAATCTAAAGCTAGATTGATGCGCTGGGTTTTATTATTGCAGGAATTTGATGTGGAGATAAGAGACCGAAAGGGCACTGATAACCAAGTAGCTGACCATCTGTCAAGGTTGGAAAATCATGATCATGTTGAGGAGGGTGGAGATATCAAAGAAGTATTTCCTGATGAGCAACTTTTTGCTATAACCCAAGACCCTCCTCCGTGGTATGCCGATTATGTGAATTATCTGGTAAGCGGGGTACTTCCTCCGAAAATAGAATCTGAAGCAAGAAAGAGGTTCTTACGCGATGTGAAATTTTACTACTGGGATGAGCCCTACCTGTACAAAGAATGTGGTGATCAGTTAATGAGGAAATGTATTCCTGATATAGAAGTGGAACGGGTGTTGTATGATTGTCATGCATCACCATATGGAGGCCATCATGGTGGCGATCGAACAGCAGCGAAAGTGCTACAATCTGGTTTCTTTTGGCCAGCGCTATTCAAAGATGCCCACGCATTTGTTAAAAAGTGTGACCAGTGCTAGAGAACAGGAACGATAACAAGGAAGCACGAGATGCCTTTGAATAATATTTGTAGGTAGAGATTTTTGATGTATGGGGGATAGACTTTATGGGTCCGTTCCCATCATCCAGGGGAAATAAATACATTTTGCTGGCAGTTAACTACGTGTCGAAATGGGTGGAGGCAATTGCATTGCCAACGAATGATGCCATGGTTGTCGCTGCGTTTGTGAAAAAGAATATATTCTCCAGATTTGGTATTCCACGTGCCTTGATTAGTGATGAAGGAACCCATTTCTGCAATCGGTTTTTGAATAACATGTTAGCTAAATATGGGGTCCGTCATCGAGTTGCAACAACATATCACCCTCAAACTAGTGGACAAGAAGAGATATCCAATAGAGAAATCAAGCAAATACTAGAGAAAGCGGTGAGTGTGAATAGGAAAGATTGGGCTTCTAAGTTAGATGATGCCTTATGGGCATACATAACAACGTAAAAAACACCAATTGGGGCATCACCGTACAAGCTAGTCTATGGGAAGGCATGTCACTTGCCCGTAGAGCTTGAACACAAGGCGTATTGGGCCATCAAGAAGCTAATCATGAACCTTGAAGCCACGGGTGAGAAAAGATTGCTGCAGTTGGATTAATTGGACGAGTTCAGGCTGCACTCATACAGAAATGCCAAACTTTACAAAGAAAAGACCAAGAGATGGCATGACAAACATATAAATCCGCGTCATTTTGAGCCAGGCCAACAGGTATTATTATTCAATTCTAGGCTTAAACTATTTCCTGGGAAGCTGAAATCGAGATGATCAGGCCCATTTGAGATAGTGAGAGTCACCCCATATGGTGCACTTGAGTTGTGAGCTATACATGGTGAAAGGAAATTTTTAGTGAATGGACATAGAGTCAAACACTATTGGGGTGGCACCATAAATCGTGAGAAGACCAAATTCGTGCTCGCTGATGAGTGAGGCGAGATTCTGCATCGTGCCGCGACGTTAAATTAGATGCTTCATAGGAGGCAACCTATTGACTTGTTGTAATCGTCGTGCCACGACGTAAACTAAGGCACTTATTGGGAGGCAACCCAATGCTTAGTTAAATCTTAGCATAACTAGAAGTAGTTTTTGTAATTATAGGTACTAACGAGCTTGGGAATGCATTTGGGGGTAAGGAGCAGTGTGCTAGCATGACAGAAAGCATGGCTAAAGCCTGGGGGCACCGGGCGATAAGCCCCTAACGCATGGCTAATGCCGGGGGGACCAGACGATAGGCCTCTAATGCCTGGCTAACGCCAGGTTGGTCTGGGATTTTTAGCTCTAACGCCAGAGTACCCGAGATTTATGACTAAAACACACACCAAACACCAGGTATGTCTTTTTTCATCTCCCAACTCTCTCTCAAGAAAGGGTTTACTCCCAAGAACAGCCCACACCAATTTTCACACACAACAAGTTCACAGCACACACATCTTCACCCAAACAACAAGTTCACATCACACACAAATCTGCACAATTTCGATTTCGTGGTGCACTTCATCTGACAAACACACATCGAGCGTTGAAGTATGATTCTATCCCTACCCTTTGTTACTTAGAAGTGGGTATTACAATTACGAAAGGTGTAGCCTTGATTCATGGTGATTTTTTATGGGTTTATGCAATTCATGGTCATATTGT